>PVJS01031804.1:0-23177 GCA_004027185.1 Glis glis | reverse complement strand
CTCTTCCGATCTCGCTTGTAATCCCAGTACTTTGGGAGGTAGAGACCGGAGGATCCGGGTTCGCGGCCAGCCTCAGCTCTCTCGCTCTCTCTCTCCCTGGCTCTCTCTCTTTCTCTCTCTCTCTCTCTCTTTCTCTCTACTTAGTGAGGCCCTCCGCAACTTCACGAGACCCGGTTTCAAAATAAAGTATAAAAAATAGGGCCGGGGGCGTAGCGCAGAGGTAGAAGGCCCCTGCGTTCAATCCCCGGCACCGCAAAAAAAAAAAAAAAAAAAAAAGTAGAAGCAAAGGCAATTGCCCCGGGGGCCAAGGACACACAGCTTATGCCAAGTCAACAAAGCAGGTCCAAGATTTGCCTGGTCGATCAAGTCAGAAACCAACTGGCATAAGATGAATCAAGAAAGAAGGAAGGAGAAAAAAGGAAGCAAGGAAGAGAGCTAAGACAGTTCACTACCTCCATTTGAGCGCATTACGAGAGATCCACTCTATGCCTCAGGGGGAATTCGCCTAGTCAGGGAGGAAAGATGGAAATCCGAGAGGAAAGCAGTAGTCCTTTTCCTGGACTGGAGAGGTGGTTGAAGCCTGGTAGAAATTTGGACTTTATCCTCAGGTTGTTTGGTAAAATTATCAACGGCTGGCATTTAGAAAGAAATGAAATCTGATGAGGCAGAGTAAATGTGGTGTGAATGATTTGCTTTTCCCCATAACTGAGTGGATAAACATGATTACTTACTTAATAAAGAATTCTTTGATGTTCCCCAAACAATCCTATTAGTTTAATAAATGGTTGAAAAATTATGATTTATATGAGCTTGGTTAATAAATATACTGTGCAGTCTCTGTCCATTTATCATTGATTTCCATATGTTTGTACAGACAGCTGAGTTCTTTCTTTTCCTTTGAATGCTGCATTTGCAGGAAAATCAGGATTGAATTTAAAACATGAAATAATCATTATAAACCTCCTAGGTAAATAGTACTGACTCATTTGCTTATATGCTGAAGAATCAGGGCCAGCATCCAGTAATGAGAATCTTTTCCTACATTTGTCTATCTGTTGGAGAAGAGAAAAATGACCCAGGGTAGGGCATGCTATCACCCCAAACTCAGTGCCAGACTTGGGGGAGATAGGGGAAAGAATCTATACTTTCGTGATCATTTTTTGCCAAAAGCGCTTATTGAGGGATCAGAGATGAGCTCCCTAAAAGACCAAGAGCAAAACACTCCTCTTATCTCTGGAATGAAAGGCAGTTGAGTCATAATAAGGGCTGCCACAAAGTATTAATGTCCCCTAAGCTTGCTCTCTTTGGTATGTCAGGTTTCTATAATAATCATTCTTGTAATCAAAAGCTTTTACTGAATATCTCTGCATGGTAGTAGGATAGGGAACCCCCTTCAGCTGAAGATTCTCAGTGACCACCTGTAAAAAAAAAAAAAAATGCTTTGAAAAAACATGTAGAGCAGACGGTGGGTTGACTTGCAGAAACTCTAGGGCTTTGTCCAACTCTGGATTCCATGCACTCCAGCACCTAATACCTTACAATCTAAACAGGAGAACCCATGTGGATGCTAATAAATGAGAACATGTGATTAAAATAAAGTAATACATAAATTAAGTGAAGTAATTACTGGACCTTTACTGGGGAGGGGAGGGAAGAGGCTATATACTGTAATAGAGAGGCAATCTGCAGCACATGCTAAAAAGGCAGGGAAAGAAACCTTACCAGGATGACAGATGAATATTTCAAGAGTTTTTGAATGATGGGAATGTGACAGAGCTGTCACCGCTCCACTCATAACTCCTAGACTTTATTACTTCCATGCCTGCTGGCCCAACTTCCAGCCTCCAGCAGCTGCCTCTCTTTGCCCCTCGGGTGAACTTAGTGACTCGCTTCCAATGAATAGAATAGAGCAGACACATTTGTGACTTCAGAAATGAGGTCATAGAAGGCACTGTAGCGTCTTCCTTGCTCTTTCTCTTGGATTAATCATTCTGGGGAACACCAGTGGTCATGCTGTGAGGACAGTCCAGCAAACCTATTGTTTTACTTGGCATTCTCACCACTGTGACCCAAATGACTGATGTGAAAAACTTAGAGGAAGGAAGATTTATTTGCTCATGGTTCTGGAGATTTCAGAGGTCACAGTGCAAGTTTGGACCAGCTTCCAAGCAGACAGCCTGGATACACATCCTCAGAGCACTGTGGCGGGTGTAGAGAAGGGGACAGAGAGAAGATGCTACAGCTGGGCAGCCTGAGACACACACACACTGTACTCAGCCACAACCCTAATGACCCTTCCCCAGCAACCAAATCTCACCTCCAACATGGATGTCTTGTCTACCACATGAGGTCTAGGGACATTCTAAATCCAAACTATAGCACCTATGAAGAGGTCAATGAGTAAACTGAAAGTGGATCCTTCCACCCCAGCCAGACCCTGGGATGAGTACAGCCCTTGCTAACATTGACTGCAACCTCTTAAGGCAGACCAACCAGCTAAGTTAATCCCAAATTCCTGACCTACAGAAACTCTGAGATAATAAATCTTTATTGTTCTAAGCTACACATTTTTTGAGGGGAGAAGGTAAAATTTGTAATACAGCAACAGATAATTTAGCTCAGTCAGACTGAGCTAAAATACAGAGAATGACCAATAATATCAAAGGCCCTGGAAATGAAGAGCAAGACAAAATGCGGCTCATAGGCTTTTTTTTTATTTTAAATATATTCATTTATTGGTGCATTGTAGTTATACATTTTGATAAGTGTCAGGGTATCAGAAGCGTGCATGCACACATTGCTTACTTAGCCCTCCCTCAAATCCCACTCTATTCCCTCCCCCTTCCCTCCTTTTTGTGCTCAGCATAGTGATTGACTCTGAGCAATTTGTGTATATACACTAATGCTCATAGGCTTTTTAACAAAAATTAAGATCACATGGTTTATGCTATTTTGTAAATGACTTCTTTCTTTGAACTTTAGATGGACACAAATAATTCATCGTAATTCTTGGATCATGACACACATTCTTCAATCCAGCCAAGGTCCACCTATGTTTTTAGTAATGTACACTCATGAACCTAATGTCCATTCCAAATATAATAATATAATCATTTACCTTCCCGGGCGTAGTGGCGCATGCTTGTAATCCCAGTACTTGGGAGACTGAAACCGGAGGATCCGGGTTCGCGGCCAGCCTCAGCTACTTAGTGAGGCCCTCCGCAACTTAGTGAGACCCTGTTTCAAAATAAAGAATAAAAAATCGGGCTGGGGGTGTAGCTCGGAGGTAAAATGCCCCTGGGTTCAATCCCCAGTACCGCAAAAAAAAAATAATAATCATTCACCTTCATCTATGCATAGTTACATACACAGAGGCAATACTCTTTCATATAAAAATATATCACAATGCTTTCTCATGTCATTAAGTACACTTATCCCTATTTCTGATGTGTGCACAGAATTTCCTAAGGCATGAGTCATACTTGGTTTAGTCAGTTCCTTAATGTTGGATATTTAAATGATTCTTCTTTTTTGTTATTAAAACTAAGATGGTGGTGACTGTCTCATGCATAAGTTTGTATGATGCAGTGATTATCTCCTTAGGATAAGTTTGAAAAAGTGCAAATCTACAAGAAGCCAAAATACAGCTCTACTGCCATTTCAGGGGCAGCTCTGCCTGGCCTATCAGAAGTTTCTCATCTTTCCTATGTAAAAATCTCTGAACCAAAGGACTGGGTCCAATAACCCACTTTCTCCCAAAAGGTCATCACAGCTAGATTCTCCACATCCCTTATTATATGTTACAAAGAGCAAACCTCTCCAGACAGTCTGTATACTCACTCACCCTGCTCTACTATAAATCTCTGAATCTGTTCCACTCTCCCCCACCTAAAACAATCCTTCCACTGTCCCTTCTGGAAATTTCTCTCCATCAATGTCTTGTCAAAAAGACAAAAAAATACCAAACATTGGTGAGGATTCAGAGAAAAGGGAACTCTATACACTATTGGTGCGAATGTAAGATAGCTCATCCGCTGTGGAAAACAGTAAGGAGATCCCTTTAAAAATGAAAAATAGAACTACCCTCTACTTTTTTCAATTGATCACATTTTTCATCCTATTTTTTCCCATCTACTAGTTTGATACTTACATACTGTACTTCTTTCAGTGGCAGCCATTAATAATTTAACATCCACACTTACATAATATAAAATTAATCAATACCTCTTTTCTCCTCTTGAACAGTACAAGCACTTTAATTCCAGTCCCCACTTCTCATAGGTGTTTTGTCAAGCATTTTTAGTCCATCTTGTTTCTGTAAGCTCCCAAATTATAATTATTATTGTTTCATATGCTGGTTTGGTTTCGACTTACATATGCCAGCCTACTGGCATATGTATGCTTATGCTTATTGTTTATTTATTTATTATTATTTATGCTTATTATTTCTCCTTACTTGGCAGATCCTTCAGGGATCATCTTCCTCTTGTAGGAAACCTTTTAGATGTTCCCTTAGTGCAGAGCCAGGTACGTAATATGAAACACTAAGGGGAGGGTAGTTCCGTAGGAAATTGGGTAGAGTGTCCTATCTAAAGTAGCTATATCTGCTCAGCTTCAGAAAATGATGCCCTACAAACACAGACCCAAAGCTAATCTAATTCCTCAAGAGGAGCCAAGGCTCTGATGGCTTTCTGAAATCTCATAATTTTTAAATTCTGGTAATCAATTAAAAAAAAAGATGGCCTAAAACTCATATCTGCAGATCACATTTAGTTTATGGCTGTCCATTTGCACCTATGTTTTTAGCACATGGGCTCCTGACCCTTTTGTAATCTGCCCTGGTAGAGTAGCTGAAGGCAAGACCATGGTCTCTGGGACCCAGGGACATTAGAGTGCTACTAAGATCAAGAGCAGAGCGGGGAACACAGCACTCCCTGTGACCAGAAGCTGGAGGCTTCCAGAGGAGTTAGTTGCACCTTAGCCTGATGGGTATCCCATCAGAACTCCATATTTGTTCCTGAGGAATTATCTTGAGACCTCAGGAGAGCAGGAAAGCTCTTCCGGAATGTTTTAGATGAGTTCTGACATTATTTACACCAAGTTTAAAGGATGTTCTATTTATAAAGGTCATGAGCAGCCAAGGTAAGTGTTCTCTACAAATCACTATTGCAAATCACTCTCTTTGGCAGTAATGATATATGGAAGCATAATATGTGGTCTGTCCTTTAGAGATTACTATTCGTTTAAGATATTAAAAAAATAATTTAAGCCAGGCATGGTGTCACACGTCTGTAATCCTAGTATTTTGAAGGCTGAGTCAAGAAGATTGCATGTTCGAAACCAGAGTATGGTACTTAGTGAGACCCTGTTTCAAAATAAAAAATAAAAAATGCTGGGGGTGTATCTCAGAGGTAGACTGCCTCTAAGTTCCACCAAAAAGAGAAAAAGAGAGAATTAAAAGTATAAAAATATGTAGTGTGTGTGTGTGTGTGTGTGTGTGTGTGTGTGTAGAAGTAGAGAGGGAGAGAGAGGGAAATTATGTAATGTATATTGTTAAGGTTTTACTTTTTGTTGTTATTTTAAACAGATTTATTGAGATAGAATTCATATATCCTAAAATTCACACATTTAAATATGCAAATCAATGACTTTTGGTATATTGACAGAGTTGTACATCCAACACCATTTGGGAACATTTCCATGACACTAAAGAGAAACCCTACACCCCTTAGCTTTCATCCTCCAATTCTCCTATTCCCTCGAGCCTGGGAAACCACTGATGTAGTTTTTGTCTCTCTAGATTTGCTTTTCTCTGACATCTCATCTAAGTGGAATTATGTAGTACAGGAGTCCATTGTTTTGGACTGAGATCCTGCTAAGGTTTTAGAATTGCTAGATCATATGGCAATTTTTAATTTTTGAGGAATTACCATAGTATTTTCTAAAGCTGTTATACTATTTTACATTCCTACCAGCAATACAAAAAAGTTCCAATTTTTCTATATCCTTATTATTTTCTTTTGTTATTGCTTTTGTTCCTATAATAGCCATGCTGGTGGGTATGAAGTAGAGGGAAAGTAGATTCTTAACATAAATGTACAAGGCATTCAAGGAAAGGGGAAAGAGTTTGTATAAAGATACTGAAGCAGGGAGCACCCAGGATGTAAAAGGGATAGTTTAGCTGGTGAAAGAAAGAAGTCTTTGTGGAAAACACGGAAAAGAGTGTGAAGCGCCTTTGATGCCAACCCAAAGATTTCCAAATTTATGTAACAGCCAATGATAACTCCTGAATTTTTTTAAAGGAAGATGGCAAAATAAGAACAATTATTTAAGAAGCATTAGAAGAGAGCACTATTTCAAAATCTTCTGCAAGTATTTCAGGAGTGGTCACAGTTGGGGTGGTAGCAATGGGAGTGGGAAGGAAGGAAAAGACTAACATAATGCTCAGCAGAAAGAGTCACCAGTTTTACTAAGTGGTTAACAATGAGAAATAGACAAAAGAGGAAGAGGAGAGGGAAAAATCCATTTTTCTCTCCCACATACAAATAAATACTTTTTCCTGTTTCCTTCTCGTAGAAAGAAAAAAATCCATCTTATTACATAGTCATTTTATTTACTCATTATAGCTAAATTTCTCTATGCCTGTCTCTTACAAAATTATAAGCACCTTGAAGAATTGCAAGTATCTTGTAGCTTGTTAAGGTGCCAGACTAAAAGTGACAGAATGCCAAGAGACTTCGCAAGGGTCCTAATTATATAGGGAGCCACCGTACTACTCTCTACTGCCAAACCCCTGCTTATCCCATGTGTGAGAATGGACCTTGTGGGGTTAAGACATTGGTTTTGGTAGGATTTTGTTACATATGATCAAATCTAATCCTAACCCATATAAATTGATAAATCTTTATTATTAAAAGTAGAAGTCTTTTGAATATGTCCTATAAAGCAGAAATGTCTTTGGTATTGTTTATGTTTTTTTGTGTGTGTGTGTGGTACTAGGAATTGAACCCAGGGTCATTCTACCTCCAAGCTACACACCCAGCCTTTTTTATTTTTTATTTGGAAACAGGGTCTCCCTAGGTTGTTAAGAGTCTTGCTAAGTTGCTGAGGCTGGCCTTGAACCTGCTATCCTCCTGTCTCAGCCTCCCAAGTACTGGGAGTACACATGTGCGCCACCATGCCTGGCTATTGTTTATCTTTTGATATGGAAAATTCAGGGAGCCAGCAAGAGCGAGCCAGAGGTTTTGACACTAGACTTTAACAAATAGGCTGATTGTTTTCTTCAGCCATTGGGCAAATGCGGCCAATTTAGAAGACTCGCCTGGAGTGGGTCACATCTATAAATGATGCTTTCTGAAGATGTGGAAGCCACCTTTCTGAATGCTGTATCAATAGCTCTCAATAAATCTTCAGAGTTGACTAAGTTGGTACCTCTTGCACCCTTCTCCTATAGCCTTCAAGTCCCCTTCTTGAGACTTCCAAGTTTAAAACTCTTAATGTGTTTTACTGAACCTGAAGAGGATAATTTAGGTCTGATTTTAATTAACAAATCCATAACTACACCAGAAATTTTGTTTTTCCCTTTTTCTTCCAGCCAGAATAATGGTTCCCTGAAGTATACATACATCTAGTATTTGTATGACTAGAAACATAGCTGTGACCACAGAAACACCAACTTGGCCATTATGCTAGATGTGGGAATTGTTCAAGAAAGGAGATTCAGTAGCAGCAATCATCCACTTTTATTTTCAACCAGTCAAAACAGAGATGGATGGCTATTAAAAAGCCTTCATAGCAAAATAAATAAATAAACAACAAAACAAGCAGCACAATCAATTTTTAAAAGGCATGAATGTAATCACCTTCACCATTTTAATTTATTACCTAAAGGATTGTTATAGTGAACTAGACTCTGATCATCTGACGCAAGGCTGTGGATGGTTTTGTGCTATAAAAAGGGATACAGAGGGTTTTCACTTTAATATCCTGGTATTTTATCCTGTCGGGGATATTAAAGTAGACACTCCTTTCCCCTCACTTCTTGTGCTTCCTGCTGGGTGAATCCAGTAGCTTCTAGATAAAATGCCCATGCTGAAGTCTTCAAATCCATTTAATGAGGCATCATGACTAAATTTGGCAAGCTTTTTCCCCCTTGCTTCTTTTCCACCTCGAACTGTTTTGATTCATTTGTGAGAAATTTACTTTTGCCAATTGAAAAACGCTTTTGTGGCTGCCAGTCACTAATCTCCCCTCTGACACATCCATTCAACCAGACTAAATCCAATATTGACATTTGTATCTTAGGGGAAAAGAGGTTAAGCACTGGGAGGAAAAGCAACTCCGGAGTCCTGCCAAGCTCTACGCAGCTTCCAAATGAGTTACGGTGAGCTTGGTTCGAGGGGGAACTCCTGAGAACTCAGGGGGCTTTGATCACATCCAGCGGCCCTCATTCCCTAGGTAGACAGCCAAATGGAAGTGGTTTGATGCTATCTATGGGTATCTGTAGCAGTCTAATTAAAATTCTTCCTAGTGCTCAGAAATTATTCTCTAGTACCATCATCTCATGGGAGTCTCTAGAATATTTCTACTGGACTTTGCTTTCTCTGGCATGAAAACAAACAAACTCTACTACCGCAGTCCCTTGAATGTTCTGCCTACTTCTAGTACCCGCATTTTCTTTCTTAGACGCTTGCCTTGAGGGAACAGGGAGGCAGTAAGAGTTCGTCCTACTGAAACTATGCTAGGTCACTGATTTAGTTAAAAACCTCCCACCCCATCCCTTACCTGTGCCCAGGGTGCTATGACTGGATGTCTTTGCTGTGCAGTGAACAAATTGACAGTTGCCTACCTAGTATGGGCATTTGCTAAAAAGCAAACATGTTTCTTTTAGTAAAAAATTTAAAATATAGATTTGATACAATGTAGGAAAATAAATATATGCAATGGAAATCAAATGTAAAAGTGTGAATTTGAAATGACTGAAGGAATTGAATGGAAATTAAGGTGAGAATAATTCAAAGTAGATCTTGCAAAGAAGCGAAACAACTGGATGTGGTGGTGCACACCTGTGATCCCAGTACTTGAGGCTGAGGCAGGAGGATCACAAGTTCCAGGCCAGTCTCAGAAACTTAGCAAGACCTTATCTCAAAATAAAAAAGAGGTTAGTATAGTTCAGAGGTTGAGTGCCCCTGGGTTCAATCCCCAGTACCACACATATATGCAAAGGAAGCAACCCAGTATTATTTGCATCTGGTTTTTTCATAACTGCTTCTATTATCCACCCTTTTCTATCAGTAAGACATATTCTTCCTTCTTTATTTTTCTTACCATATTAAAAAAAGGAAACTATTATAGAAAGAAGGCAATCCTTATAGCCTTTCTAGTGTTTGCTGAGCCATGGTATATTTTTTCTTCTTAATTGTGAATATTCTCTGATAAATAACTTCAGACTGTGATAACATGGAACCAACCACTTAGCCCCTGTGTCTTCCTTATAATATATTGCTACATTCTATGCCTCTAGGAACATGTTCATTTTGTCTGTACTGCTGGTGGGTTACACCAGATTCACAGAATCCTAACAACTCTTTTGTGTCTTTCTGTACAGTTGTTTACACATTCCTTTTATTTTTAAAATACCACACTTTAAGCTGTAAAAACACAGAACATAGTTGCATGTGTTGAAAATACATTACATGACAATTTAAATTTCATTTCCAAGTACCTTTAAAAAGAAAGTCAACATTAGTGATTTCCCCTCTCGATTTTTAGGCTGAGTCGTTTACAGCTTTTCTTCAAGTTTATGATTTTTGCCTATTTTTCCCTCCTGATTAGTAGCCACATCAGTTTCCTGTGACTCCTCAAATTCAAGCCAGATATGCCAAATCCTCTGTTCTAAGCTATCTACTTTCACCTTTCCCACCTACCTGTGATTGTCACGCTCCATTAAGTTATTATGTAAGTGCTACAGCATGCTGCATCAGCTGTTCATTACTATTACCATCAATTCCAGAGATCAGTTAAAAAATGGTGTCAAAAATTAACAGTATGCAAGATGGAAAAACAAAACCCTTAGGCTTCAACATCTAAACTGAAAATTCCATCCATATTAGATTTTCCTAAGAATATAACACTGGTTTGAGAGTATAGATCAGAGGTAAAGATCATTGTAGACTTTTAGAGTTGGGAGGGCTACTGAATATTTACTAAGTCAATATACTCTGCTGCTGGGCCACTCGATATAGGTTACCAGTCAAATTCCTTATCAAATAATTATTGTCAAAAAGTTAAGACCATGACTCTCCTACAAATATTACATGAATCTGTGTTAAAAATGTATTCAAGAAAAATTCTGCACCCATTCATGATAAAATCCCTGGAGAAACTAGGAATAGAAGGAACCTACCTCAACATCATAAAGTCTATATATGACAAACTCAAAGTCAACATCATACTGAATGGAGTAAAAATTAAAGCATTTCCTCTAAAACCAACAACAAGGCAAGAATGTCCACTCTCACCACTCCTATTCAATATAGTTCTTGAAATTTTAGCCAGAGCAATTAGACTAGAGAAGAAAATGAAAGAGATACAAAAAGGAAAGGAAAAAGTCAAATTATCACTGTCTGCAGATGATACAATCCTATACTTAGAAGATCCTAAAAGCTCCACCAGACGACTTCTATAGGTAATAAAACTTAGAAAAATATTAGGATAGAAAATCAGCATACAAAAATCAATAGTTTTTCTATACACCAAGTATGAATCCACTGAGAAAGAAATTAGGGAAACAATTCCATTTACCATAGCCTTAAAAAATAAAATACCTAGAAATAAATCTAAGATGTGAAAAACCTCTACAATGAAAATGATAAGACACTGAAAAAAAGAAACAGAAAAAGACAGTAGAAGATGGAAAGGCCTCCAGTGTTCATAAATAGGCAGAATTAATACTATTAAAATGGCCATAGTAACGAAAGTGATCTATAGATTCAATGCAATCCCAATCAAAATACCAATTGTTATTCCTCATGGAACTAGGAAAATCAGCCCTATAATTCATATGTAAGAACAAAAGACCCAGAATAGCCAAAGCAATAAAGCAATTCTGAGCAAAAGAGCAATGTAGAGGGATTACAATACTTAATTTCATATATATATACATATATATATATCTCAAGTACAGCATGGTACTTCCATAAAAAAAGGACATGTAGAGAAATGAAATAGAATAGAAAACAGACAACTCCACACAGATACAGTCATTTGATTCTTAACAGAGACACCAAAAGCGTACATTGGAGAAAAGACAACCTTTTTAACAAATGGTGCTGGGGAAACTGGATATCCATAAGCAGAAGAATGAAACTGGATCACTTTCTCTCACCCTGCACAAAAGTCAACTCAATATGGATCAAAGATCTAGAAATTAGATCAGATACTTTGCAATTAGTAGAAGAAAATATAGGATCAACTCTCCAACATATTGGCATAAGCACTGACTTCTTCAATAGAACTCCTAAAGCGCAGGAAATAATACCAAGAACGAATAAATGGAATAGCATCAAATTAAAAAGCTTTGGCACAGCAAAGGAAACAGAAGCATGAAGATAGAGCCTACAGAATGGGAGAAATCTTTGCCAGCTACTCTTCCAACAAAGAAAAAACCTCAACACCAAAGAAACCATTCGATAAATGGGCAAAGGAAGTAAACAGACATTTCTCAAAAGAAACAGTACAAATGGCCAGTAAATATATGGCGAAATGTTCAACATCTTTAGCCATCAGAGAAACGCAAATCAAAACTACCTCGAGATTTTATCTCACTCCAGTCAGAATGGCAATGATCAAGAATACAAGTAATAATAAATGCAGGCGAGAATGTGAAGAGTAAGGAATAGTTATACACTACTGGTGAGATTGTAAATTAGTATAATCACTATGGAGTGTCCTCAAAAGACTAGGAATGGAACCACCATATGATCCAGTTATACTACTTCTAGGTATTTTTCCAAAAGAATTAATTAGTATACTATAGTGATACATTGATATCTATGTTTATAGCAGTGCAATTCACAATAGCCAAATTATGGAACCAGCCTAGGGGGTCTTTCAATAGATGAATGAATAAAGAAAATGTGGTATATATACACAATAGAGCTTTATTCAGCCATAAAGAAGAATGAAAGTATGTCATTTGGAGAAAAATGGATTGTAGAGAGCATCAATGTTGAGCTAAATAAGCCAGATTCAGGAAAAGGGTTGTATGTTTTCTCTCATTCATGGAAGCCAGAGAGAAAAAAGAAAAAAGGGTATCTCACGAAAATAGAAGGGAGGCCAGTAGAGTAGGGAAAAGAGACTAGGGATTGAGAGGGAGGAGGCAAGGGCAGTAGAGGTACTAGGGAATGAAAATGATCAAATTATATCATATGCAAGTATGAATTTGTCATAGTGAATCCCACTATACATATAAGTATTATGCACCAATAAAAATATAAGATGTATTCAATTTGTTAATAAGTTGAACCAATAAAATAGTGACACTAATTAAAATTAAGAGGAGCAGATATTACCCTAAGATATTATGCACCCCCAAAGATGTGCTTGTCCTGATTCCCAGAACCTATGAATACATTACCTTACATGGCAAAAAAAAATAATGTATTATTTGAAGAAATTATTAAATTGCAGGTGTGATTAAAGATTTTGAGAAAAAAGATTATTGTGCATTATTCTGGGAGGCTCAATGTAATCTGGAAGATCTCTGTAAAAGGGAGGCAAGAGAATTAGGAGCATAAATAGGAGATGCAACAACAGAAGGAAAGATTGGGGTGCCACATTGTGACGATGGAGAAAGGAGCCATGGACCAAGGAATGCAGGAAGTTTCCGGAAGCTGGAAAAGGGAAGGAAGCAGATTCTCCCCTGGAACCTCCAGAAGGGAATGCAGCCTGACTGGCTCATTTTGGACTTTTGACCTCCAGAACTGTAAGATAATAGATTTGCATTGGTCGAAGTCTTCAAGTTCATACTAATTTATCACAGCAGCCATCATAAACGAGTACAACATTCACAAAAAGGGATCTTGTAGCATCTGAAATATCAGACTTGGTAGAGAGATGGCAAATTCCAAAAGTCCAAACTCTTTCCATACGCTGTTTGCCCATCTGCAATGAATAGTTCCAGAGTAAAGGAAAGTTGACTTGAAAATTTAAAGACTATTAGGTCCAAAAAACACTTCTCTAAGTTGAAAGATAACCCAGTTGATCAAAAATAAACCTATAAGCAAACGAAAATCGCACTTTGTTGAGGTTGCAAGTTTAAAGAAGGAAGGCAAAATGTGCTTTCTATGTTCACCAACAATACAACTGTGTAATTAACACAGTCAGTTTTGCTATAGTTTGGATCTTGAATATCTCCCAAGGGCCCATGTGTTTAAGGCTTGGTCCCCCAGGTGGCACTATTAGAGATAATGGAGGGTTTAAGAGATGGGCCTAGTGGGAGATCTTTAGGTCTTAGGGTGTGCCCTTGAAGGAGATTGTGGGACCCCACCCCTTCCTCTTCTGCTTCCTGACCATGAGATGAGCTGTTTTGTTCCATCACATGCTCCTCCCATGATGGCTGCCTCACCACACGCCTAAAATGATTGACCTGCCCAACCTTGGACTGGAACCTCCAAAACCTTAAATCAGAATCTACCTTTCTTGTTAATTATCTCAAGCATTTCACTATAGTCATGGAAAGCTGTCTAATACTCTTAAACTCAGTAAATGTGGCTTAAATTTTAAGTTCGTTTAACTGATTCTATTAACTATGAGTTTCAATATTATATAGTATTTTTTCTTCTGTACAGACAGCCACAAATCAGTGTTTGTTGTTTGAATCTGTCCTTGATGTTTAATTCCCAACCCTCATCAAAGTTACCTGGGCTTTGGGTGTTTCAATCTAGATTCTCTTGACACCCCTGAGAGGTGTCTAAACTGCAGATCTGATGGGCGAGGTTTAGGGATGTGATGGCCTGAACCTGTCACAATCCTCTTTAGAAGCCTTCAAAGTATTCCCACTGCAAAACTGGTCACACGAGGCTGCTGCAACCCACAGTGAACTGCTCCCATCCAGCCTACCTTACATCTCCTGGGCTGACACCTAGTGCACCTCTTCAAGTTCCTCAGCTCAGCCCACCTCTCCATCAGGGGACTGTCCCTGCCCTCCTCCCCACAGCCCAGGACACACTTATTCTTCAGACCCAAGCTTAGACATGCCCTTCCTCCAGAGTTCGAGACCCTGCTGTGTGTTTCCACGCTGTCTCCTTCTTCTGTATGCTTACTGACTGGGAGGCTGCTGGAAGCAGGGACAATGCCTATCAGTTTGTCCTTTGTCGGGTTATGTGAAGCCCAGGTACTTGAGTCCATGCCATCCTTCCACTGATAAGATATAGGGAAAGACGCAACAAATGTTAAATGTCACAATTATCTGGCCCTGACAGATCCCTAACTAGACACTGGTACAGGTCACAGGCAAGGGTGCCACCTCCAACCGTGGGAAGGAAACAACAGTATAGCATACCCCCAACATCATCTCCCATTGCACTGGTGTCTGCGGTATCCTCAGAAATTAGTTTGTGGTCTTCCCTAATTTCCATGGGATTCTCTGTGACTCATTTCTTGGGCATATTGGAAGCAGCATGGATATGGGGGGTGGTTGCTTGAGAATTTTTGAAGGGTTTGACAGAGCTATAGACTTTTCATGGGCACTAGTATGATATATAATTTAGGAGACCCTCCATGTGACCAGACACAAAGTAGGTACTCAATAAACATTTGTTCACAATGAAAAATCTTTTTGCTAATTTTCACAGAGGCGTATTACATTGCAGTGTACATTTCTGTATACTGACCTTAATAGCAAATTTTGTCATTATGCAGTGGTTTGGGGTATTCAAGGTTATCTTTATATCTTTTTATATATCTTTTTTTCTACTCTGAATATTTTTCCTCCCATTCCCACACAAGCCATCACTCATTTACAATTCATTTGGAACAGGTCGAGATAAGATCAAATGGGAGTTACCAAGAAGGAAGAGAAGGAGGAAAGACTATAAATAGTTCTTAATTGCATTTTGGTACAACTAACTTTTCCTCATTTATTGCGCTTTAATTCAGTTCCAGAAAATTCATGCTGTGTTTAACTGGTGAAAACCTTCACAAGTACCCAGGGAAGACAACTGTAATGTGCTTCAAGCAAAGAATGGTGACCCAGAATTGAGGGATCAACTCTTCTAGTCAGTAATAATAATTTTTTAAAAGCTAGCCATCATTAATATTTTTTTCTCCAATACTAGATTTTATTATTCACCTGCAATCAACCCAGGAGCTCCACTGCAAAGAAAACTGTGAAAGAAAAATAGACTGTATGCATGGAAACAAAAATGTGTCTGCCTGCTGGACCCGAATTTGGGATTATATTTATCTCTCACCCAATTTATCATTACCAGAAAATAAAAATTTGAATCTTCATTAAAGGCATCAGAGAAAGGTATGCCAAACACTAAAAGTTTACACACACACACACACACACACACACACACACACACACACTCATATCCATGAATTTAAAAACTTTTCACATACAAACAAAAAAAACAAATAATATCACAACTCAAATTGAGAAATATGGAGAGCAATTAATTATAGACTGTCTAGATTCTTAAAGTAGCATTATGCACAACAAACTGAATAGTCTTTCTTTTTTTCCCCAAAGTTGCCTCAATGGGAAGGTGGCAAAAATTTAATTTACCTGGGTACTAACAAAGCTTTTGATGTAGTGCCAACGTGCCCTATGTAATTGATGAACCAAAAATGGCTAACAGACATGGTCCAAGATGCTGCTGCTGCCCCCTGTGCCACACTCTAGGCAGCATTGGGAGAGGAAGCACATAGCGCAGTGGTCAGAAGAGATGATGGGAGAGCTCTCAGGCGGGCCAGGGCACACCAAGAGCTCCTGGCAGATGCCAAACCGGTGGGCGGCTGAACTGGCAGAAAAGAACTGTCCTGGGATGGAGTAGAAGTCATGGTCACCACATGCAGACAGTCACACCCATCTAACCTCATAGTGAGGAGGCGGCTGGGATCCTGTCTAGAGATCAGACAGGGCAGAATCTGAAGGGAGGACTCTTGAGAGCCTCACATGGATCTGGAAGATATCACTCTCCAATTTCCCTCTCTTTTCCTTCTTTCTCTTATGTAGCAAACGTAGGTCCTTAAATTACCATATCTTTTCATCTGCATTTCTGATGGATTCGCCGTGTTCAGCATAAAATCTTAAGTAGAGATTTGTCTTATGTAACCTTTTGATTATGGAGTGTTAAATAGATTGTATTATTTTACGATTTGTTTGTACAGGGGATCGAACCCAGGAGCATTATATTTTTGAGCTGTACCCCCAGTCCTTCCTATCTATCTATCTATATCTATCTAGAAACAGGGTCTTGCTAAGTTACTGAGGCTGGCCTCAAACCTGCAATCCTCCTGTCTCAGCCTCCCAAGTATTAGAATTACAGGCATGTGCCCCCAAACCAGGCTTTTCTATCACTTTTAATTAATTATATTAGAAAACATGCAATATATCTGCGATGGCCAAGATTCTTAATGGCAAAGAACTGAATCCACCCCAACTAATGAAAACAGAAAGGGACTTTATTAAAACTATTAGGTACTCTCTGGAACCCTCGAGAGAGTCAGAGAACTAGTCCATAAAGCTACTCAGCCACATCAGTCCTTGGTATTGAAACATCCTGGAAATGCATTCGGCAACATGACACTCAGACCTGAATGCTAGAAACTCTACCAGCACCAACACCAAAACCCTGAACCCCTTTGCCACCGTGCTTGCGGACAGATCGCTCCCTCGTGGCACCTTCAACCGCACACCAGGTGTGCATGCCCGGTTGGCAGAACCCAGGTCGTGCCCCCAAACCTTTGCTTCCAGGGAGTCTGGTGATGGGGTCTCTGACATCTACTCGAGGAGGTAGGATTCCATGTGGACTATGTTCAAGATAAGGAGAGGATTCAGAAGATTTTTGAGTAGCCCCAAATGATACGACAATAGGTGAATTCATTCCCTGGAGCCCAGGAAAATGTGCTCCGGGACAGATGAAAGACAACCTATGACACGCTTCACTCCTCGGATAACTGGGTGGTGACGTGAGCAGGGTACTTTGGGAGGAAAAGCTTGCCTAGCTATCTCAATCTCAAGTTCAAAATCCATTTCATTATAATGCCAATGCTGATCTGCCACAACAGAAACACTTTTTTAACAATTGTCTTGTGTATTATGCTTTATCCTGCTCCTTCTGACAAAATCTTTAATAGACTGCAGATTATTATCCTATTAAGAACAGCAAGATATATTTAAGATTTTTTTTTTTTGCGGTACTGGGGATTGAACCCAGGGGCATTCTACCTCTGAGCTACATCCCCAGCCCTATTTTTTATTCTTTATTTCGAAACAGGGTCTCACTAAGTTGCAGAGGGTCTCACTAAGTAGCCGAGGCTGGCTGCAAACCTGCGATCCTCCCAAGTACTGGGATTACAAGCATGCGCCACCACGCCCGGCTCTAAGATTCATTTTTCTGATGTGGCATATTCCTTATTAGGGTTCTAGATAATGGGCAGCTATGTGGATAGGCCATTTAGTGTAGCTTTTACTGCTGGTTTTATAAGAATGTACTAATTGCTTGTAAAAATACAATAATGTTATCATATATTTGACACCAACTATATGTACCTGCATTAGGTGTTCTACAAATAGTTTCTCATTTAATTTTTCCAAGATGAGAGGTATTATCATCCCCCTCTTACCAGAGAGAAAACTGAGGCCCAGGGACACTATCTATCTGGCCCTCGGTCACATAATTTGTCCCCTAGAATCATCCACCTTCATAATCTTGTAACAGAAAAGAGATGGCTTGCTTCAGAGATGAGGACAGGACTCGTGTTTCCCAGGACTTTTCTATCATGTGCTCCCAACAATTGCTTTCTCCCGGACTGAGATAGCACGTGTGGTTTTAGCGTGCATCTCAGATAACAGTTTCACCCGCCCATCTGGCCTTGGTTTCTTCCAACCTTCATTAACTCTAATTTCATTATCACCTGTTCTGGCGTGACCCTGAGTTCCCCGCGCACTTCTCTCCCTTCTCATGGGAAATGAATTTCTGTCTCAGCATCAGCTCTCTATCCAACTGTGTGAGCCCTGAGGCAAAGCACTCATTTGTATGTGAGTACTGTCCATCTCCCCTGTCATCCCGGCTATCTCCTGAGGCTCTGACTCTTCGGTCATCTCTGGCTTCAGATGGGACCAAAGGGAATCTCTTAACTAGTGTGTGTGTGTGTGTGTGTGTGTGTGTGTGTGTGTACATGCAGAACGTGCACATGAGCTTAATATCACTCATAATTTTTATTTCATTTGTGACATGTGTTTTTGCATTTTATTTACATTTTCTTGCATCCTTTTAATTTTATTTTGTGAATTCTCACGCCAGTATGGAATGCAGCTCATAAGTCCTTTGGGAGAAATAATAATTTTCCAGCTTGATAACAAATTAGGTGTCATTTATTTGATTTGCTCAGAAAGGCCAAATTTCTCAAAACATTAAGTAAATGGGAGGCTGTTCCAGCAATACCAATGGTGTATCCATGAAAAGGCTCAGAAGTCCTACTGATTGGAAAAAAAAAAAAATATATATATATATATATATATATGAAAGACAAGGAAAAAAAAAAGACTGGTCTCTCCTTTCTGCCCCTTCTCCACCTAACCCTCTAAGCCCCAGCCCAACTCCCACATTAGCCCTCTATAGCAGGACTGTCTTGCGATTAAAGGCCAGATAAAATAACAGAGCAATACTGTTTTATTTCTGTTGTGTTGTCTTGGAGCTTCTGCTAAATCTATCTATCCCCATTCTCCTCTCTTTACGTATATATACCTTAAGCAATAAAGAGGTAACGGAATCAGAGTTGTGAAGTTAGGGAATACACACACAGGCGCAGGCACACAAACAGATATGTATGTGTACACACAGATCTATTCCTATAACTTTCATTATTTTACAAATGCAAGGCAATACTTTTGTGAACTAAGAGCATTTTAACGAATTTGAATTTCTAACTAAACTTAGCATTAGGTAATAGAGGAACTTATGTTACATAAAGCCTCCATTATTAATTACCCGTTAGTTTTTGTAATTTTTTTTCTCCATAGTCATCATGGCCATGGGCTATTTCTCTTGAGTATTTATGGGCAAAAGAGGCATTATAAAGCAAACCAAGAAAGCAAAGATAAATATCATTATTGACTTCAAAAAATAAACAAAGAAACAGAAATCGGGGCTACTCCGATCAAGATTAGAAGGGAAAAGCAGGTTCAAGATGTCAAAAGAGCAAAGTCGCAGCTATTTGGCAAAGGATGTGGCTAAAACAAAGTTGAACCTTTCCAAGAAAATGTATGTTTGATTGATTTTTTTTTCCCCTCAGATCCATCTTAAGAAACCATTTCTCCCCAAGGGGCCTAGAATGGACATTTTGAAGGACACATGCCTGTTACTGATACTGAATTCAGCCTCCTCGCTGCACTATTTTTAAAGCGATCACAGTTGTAGCTGTATGCCAGTATGCATGTAGCCTTCAGATAAGCAATTGACCGTGAAATAATAGTACACAGCTTTTAATATATGCCCTCTGGTTATGGGTGTGCATACTAAACATACAGTATTTTAAAAATATATGCATATACATATAAACACACAAACCCGGCAAGTTAAAGCTCTCTATATCTAAATGGACTGGCAGCTGCTGGAAATTTCCCCTCTACTCTCCCTAAGGTCTCAGGTGTGGGATTCATGAGCCAATGTCTCGGCTAGAACAGGTGTCTATCGCTGGGTAAATAGCAATTAGGCCCAAATTTCAGACTTTTTTTTTTCAAATCCCTTTCGGAGGAAAAGCCCAGGAATAAATAGTTGCTGTAACGGCCAGGGGTATTGTGTAGCATTATAGCCTCCAGCTGGTCTATTACATACTATAGACAGGCAAAGAATACGGGCACCTGACAGATGTGTTCTGTTAGCTTCATTAGAAAAGAAACAAAGAAACTCCTCAATTAATAGCAGCGGAGCCAAATGGGGGGTGGGGGGGAGCTTGAGGGGAGAGGAATCATAGCCTGTTATTTAAACAGAGTCAGGGAGCCTTTCACTAGTGGCTTAATATGATTCATTAATAAAAACAGCTTTTTGAATGCCCAGTTTAAGTCAAAAGAAATCACTAGCATTTTTTTCTTCCTCCCCAGCAAAGGAAGGGCAAAATGACAAATTGCTGCTGTTAAATTCATTTCATGTGGGGATGGCCTTTCTCAAAGATCCCTTAAACGGCAAGCCTGGATGTTTGTCACATTAAGTGGCAGAGCAGTTCTCAAAAATCGACTGTGGCACATCAGGGTCTCAGATGAATGGCCAACAGTGGCCATCCAATAATTTTATATATCCAGACCAGGAAGCATTTAGTGTTGTTTAAAGGGAGGAGGATTTTTAAAGTAATGAAATGCAGCTCTTAGCCTGATGAAAGGAAAATCTGTCCGTGGTGTCACTTTTAATTTTTCCCCCCTTCGTGGAATGGCTGAAAATACAGGAGAAGCCCTGTATTTGTGACCGTGGCTTTCATTTCTTGCAAGCAGCAGAAAGTCTGGTTATTTCTCCTTTTGTATTTTCTTCACGGAAGATCTACAGTGACCCTCCATACAGCACAATACACAATTGTGAAAGGGTGAGCTATAGATTGTATTAGCAATATATGAGTTCTAAATGAAAATGGTCCCTTTTACCACACGAGTCAGAATCTGCTGCAACAGCTCAGCTTTTACAATAATTCTATTTTAAAAAAATACTTTTATTTGGTGCAATGACTTCAGGGTGATATTTTAAAGAAGAATACTGTTTGCTACAGGAGGCTAAAGGAGATAGACTGACCCAGTTGCTGGGCTTAAGGATAAAAGAATTAATTCCTAACAGCCTCCCCCCACCATCATCATCACCACTAAATCCACCTAGCACCAAGTAAAAAGGACTCAGAGACAAGTAGCTAGAGAATTCAGAGAAAATCCTGGTCTTAATCCAGATAGTTCAGATATATTCAAGGTTAAATTACCATAAGTCTATTAACCTGGATAGATTTTTATATGCTAAGAATTCATGGAGGCCGGGTATGGTGGCACAAGCCTGTAATCCCAGTACTTGGGAGGCTGAGACAGGAGGATCATAGGTTTGAAGCCAGCCTCAGCAACCTAGCGAGGCTCTCAGCAATTTAGTGAGACTCTGTTTCCAAGTAAAAAAATAAAATAAGTCTGGGGGTGTAGCTTGGAGGTAGAATGCCCCTGAGTTCAATACCGAGCAGTACAAAAAAATTAAAATTAAAAATAAAAGAATTCATGGACAGCAGGATTATAACTCCCACAGCAGAGTTGAGCAGAATAGCCATAGGAGTCCCGGAGTAACCCAGGCCAGCAAGGGTGGGCTCCAAACTCAGAACTGAATGCTCATCTGTCTAATTGGGGTGTTGTCCCGCCAAAGAACTAGAAATCAAAACATAAATGGTCATCGCCAGATATGAGGGGCCAGGGTCTTTGTGATGGAAATGTAATTGTAAATCTTTATGGCCAACTCAGGCTGTGATGTCTTCATGCTCTTCAATTTTTAAAATATACTCTTGGCTTCTATTTGTATCCCCCCCCCAAAAAAAAAATAGTCGCAGAACAAGAAGGCCTAATATCGACTCCCCAATGAACAGGCATGAAAAGGAAAACCAGCAAGCTTTCCTGGAAGCAAAGGCATTTTTCACCCAAAAGTCTCTTCCTACACTGCTAATATTTCACATTTGACATGAAGGAATTGGAAACGTGAAGAGAAAAAGGTCAGAATGGGAAATGATTATGTTCCAAATTCAGGTCATTATGGATCTTAATCTTTTAAAACTAGCATTAGTTCTAGAGTAATTTATATCCTGCAGTTCCTTCTCAAAGATCTAATGAGGGAAACCTTCGTTATCACTGGTGGCAGATCTTCTTTGTAGAATGCAATCTTTCAAACCTTAAACAATTTTGGATGAGGGTGCAGAAATGTACAGACTCCCAAAAGAGGAGGTCAAAACTCAAAATCATGAAAACCATCCCTTAGTACAAACAACTGACAAAATATAATCCTAGCCTGCATGTTAGGGGCAAAAAAAAAAATAGAATGCAGCGCATCTTAGCTCATTTAGGAAAAGATGCAAATTGGATCTGTGTTACGTTTCCTTTCTCCACTCAGTGTCAGGTGCCATTTTCCTCTTTTGATGTTTTTAAAAACGACTTAGAAGCACTGATACACATTTGGTTTCAAGCAGTACCTAGACACCTTGCACATTACCCTTGGCTCCTCTTAACTCCCTCACTCCCAGATTCATCCTGTTCTGACATTTCTACCTCTTAAATGAGCCTTGATCCACTCTTGGCTCTCTATCCATCCATCATCCCTCAGCCCCAAATCATGTCTCCCTTTCAACTATTGCAAATCCTCTCACTTGGCCTCTCTGCCCCCCAAGAGAGTCAGATGGATCTTCACTCACCTGCTCGAGGAAACCTCCTCAAATGAGAATCAGCCCTCTCCCTCCTTGGTCCAAAAGTATCTCATGGCTTCCATCACTTATAAACAGAATTCCAAAGCCTTTAGCATGTTAAACAGTGTCTGGACTGACCTTCTCCTGCAGATTTCTTTTGAAATCTTTCCTGTAGATTTCATCGGATGTCCCATGGACATGATCCCAAGTATGTTGTTAGCCGTAGGTTGTTTGTAGATACCCTTTGTAAGGTTGAAGAAGTTCCCTTCTACTTCATGTTACTGAGAAAGGATTTTTTTTTTTTGTGGTACCGGGGATTGAACCCAGGGGTGTTCTACCTCCGCACTACACCCCCGGCCCTATTTTTTATACTTTATTTTGAAACCGGGTCTCACGAAGTTACGGAGGGCCTCACTAAGTAGAGAGAGAGAGCCAGGCGTGGTGGCGCACGCTTGCAATCCCAGTACTTTGGGAGGCGGAGACCTGAGGATCCGGGTTCGCGGCCAGCCTCAGCTCTCTCTCTCTCTCTCTCTCTCTACTTA
>PVJS01031803.1:0-23175 GCA_004027185.1 Glis glis | reverse complement strand
GAGAGAGAGAGAGAGAGAGAGAGAGAGAGAGAGAGAGAGAGAGACAGGGAGAGAGAGAGCGAGAGAGCTGAGGCTGGCCGTGAACCCGGATCCTCCGGTCTCCACCTCCCAAAGTACTGGGATTACAAGCGTGCGCTACCACGCCTGGCCTTGTACTTATTTATTTACTGAGACTCATTTAAAAGTTATTGAGCCTTTTCCTAGCCCCAACCAGGCAAATAGTTATTGTTATTTCTCATTTTGCAAACAAAGAATCTATAAAGGTCAAAAAGATTGAGTGGCTGGTTCATGGTCACAAATGGTAGAACCAGGATCTAAACTCAATCTGTCTTACTCCAAACCAAACTTTATTCTACTTCTCTCTGCTTGCATTTACTTCTTCCTATAAAGAGGGGGAGTGAACTCTAGTCCCAGCTCTCACATTAGCTTAGTATGTCACACTTGGAGCCTCAAATGATCTACCTCTAAAATGAGAAGCTGAACTGAATGATCTCTGAACTCGCCCAGCCTGAGCATGCTCTGACTTTTGCATCTCCAGAAGGATTCCTAACCACAGATATCGTAGGCAGATGCAGGCACGGTCCCAACTCTGTACAGTACTCATATTTCTCTCTTTAAAAACTTTCTTGTAATAATATCATAGGCAATCAGCTTTAAAATTTAAATAATGCTAAAGGGCATTTGTTATAGGCTCCCTTGTTCTGTACACAGTCCCTCACTTCTGAAAGAAAATCTGGCCACCAAAGCCAGTGCTCCTCAGTGCACTAGTTTTCTTTCCTAAAATTTGTTTATCTATGTAATAAATATATATTGCTATCTCTTGATTTGTCAGTATTAGACAATACTTATTGTATTTTTATTAGAGAGATGAACATTTTTTCCACATTTATATAACCTCTTCCTCTTTCCCATCCTCTTTTTAGAGTGTCATATATACTGTTCATTGCTGAGCTACCTGTGCTGTACAAATTTTTTTTTTTTAAATATCCAAGGCTTTCCTTACTCAAAAGCTCTGCAAAATGCCCAATGATACAATTTCCACTGTATGAAAACTTTCAAATAATTGCTCAGTTCCACTTTTCATTCCTGAAGACATCTTTCCTGGGCCTTCTGACAAAAATATGGACTCAGCACGTTCTAGGCCTACTGTCCTGCGCTTGTCCTAAGACTTTACCTTTGCCATCAAACTAACTCTTCACACCTCTCTTATACTGGATGCCACTTACTCCTTTTTTTACTTACTTATTTTCATGAGGCATATCTAGTAATTTGCTGAAAAGGGTTACATATTACATACTTTTTTTGAGAGCTAGAGTACTTGGAATTTTATTTTACTGTCATATTTGATGGATGGATTGGTTAGGTACAGAATTTTAGATTGAAAATTAACTGTGTGTGTGTGTGTGGGCACTGGGGATTAAACCCAGGGGCATTTTACCTCTGAGCTACACTTCCAGTCCTCTTTTATTTTTATTTTGGAACAGGGTCTCCCTAGGTTGCTGAGAGTCTCACTACTTGCTGAGCCTGTCCTCGAACCTGTGATCCTCCTGTCTCAGCCTCACAAGTACTGGGATTACAGGTGTGTACCACCATGCCTAGCTTACTGTTAGAATTTTGAAGGCATTGCTTCACTTTCTTCTAATTTTCCATGTTACTATTAGGAAGTATTATGACATTTTGGTTTCCAAATTATTGTATATGACCTATTTTTTTTCTCTGTGGAAACTAGTCAGAACTCATCATCCTTGGTGTTCTAAGATTTCATAATGTGCCTTAATTTATATAATTTTCAGGTGAAGTTTTTCAACCAAGAGAAGTGCATCATTCATTATTAACATATTTTGTTAAATTAGTTCTTTGATATTTCCTCACTATCATTTTATTTGTTTTCTCTTTCTGGACCTCCTATTATTATGGAATTAGATTTTTGAATTGAATCTCTATTAATTTTTTAATTGCTTCTTTCCAGATAAGAATTTTCTTTGTTCTATTTTTAGGTGGTATCTTATACTTCACCTTTTATTCTCAATACTTTATCTTTTAACTTCATTATTTATTTTTGTTTTGACTAACAAATTTTTAACTTCTAAGAAATCCTTTTTTTATTCTCTGATCATTCATTTCTCTCTCTTTTTTTACTCTATCATTATTTCATTAATACAATACGCATTATCTTTTCTGATCTTCCCCTGAATAAAATCCTTTGTCATGTTGGTTGCTTTGATCTCTATCTTCCATTTTGGACATTTTCCATCTTTGGTTTTCCCTGGCTGCTATTGCATATTAAAGAGTGACACACCAAGGAGTTGACTGGAAGTTCTGAATGAAAGGGTAAAGCTAGGAGACCAGTAACCCTGCTGATCAAGCGGCTACTTGACTTTCTTTTTTTAAATTACAGCTACAGTATCTGTAGTTCTTTTCTCTGGGGGCAGTTATGCTTCTATAGAAGAGAATCTTTAGTCCTGTTGATTAGGAAATGGTTCTGGAATTAGGAGGCAGGTGAAGATAGGGGAGAGGTCCATCATTAGTATGCAGATTCTCACATAGTTGTTTTCCGCATGATACAATGCCACTGCCCTCCAATGGGCTGATGTTCCTACACTTGGACTCTCTGGCTTAGCTTCTTTACAGAGTAAGCACCCTGCCTCTTGCAAGAGTTGGGTAAAGGTAGTTACTTATCTACACAAGATGGGGATGGGAATTGTACCTCTAAATAATATTTTTAATTAAGCATTGTTTCAACACCTCCTTATTCCTTTCCTCTAAGGTTCCTAGTAACCTGAAGTTACTTGCTTCCTAATAACTCTTCCACATTTAAATTTGATCTTCTTATCAACTAAATAATTTAATGTTTTTTATTCAATCTGCTTTCTACCTTCATACTTCATATTATGATTCTAATAGTAGAATCTTGAATAGAGTTTCATTAAAGATGGAGATTGAATTTTTTCTTGTTCTTATTCATGTTGTTTGGGGGCTGATCTTTCATGGGGATGAGAGTGGTTGAATTACCTCTATCTGGTATTTGTACCCAAGAAATCCTCACTTTTGCCTTAATGATTTTTTATTTTTTATTTTTTATTGTATTTATTTATTTTTTTTTTGCGGTACCAGGGATTGAACGCAGGGGCGTTCTACCTCCGCGCTACACCCCCGGCCCTATTTTTTATACTTTATTTAACCGGGTCTCACGAAGTTGTGGAGGGCCTCACTAAGGGGGGGGGAGAGAGAGAGAGAGAGAGAGAGAGAGAGAGCTGAGGCTGGCCGCGAACCCGGATCCTCCGGTCTCCGCCTCCCAAAGTACTGGGATTACAAGCATGCGCCACCACGCCCGGCTCTTAATGATTTTTTTTAAACTGTGCTTGTAGAACATATAATCTCTCCAGTTTCTTATCTTTGAAAAAAGGAATTGTATAATTACTCATCAAAAGTATTATTGAATTATTGTATATAATTGCAGATGTTTCTTTTAATTGTATACTCTTAGGCATAACTAGAAATGAGCTTGTAATTAAGCACTCAGCACTGATAAATCATGATTACATAAAAATTATGTTATGGGTAAAATAGAAAAAAGCAAATACAAATAATTTGAAAATAGAACATTTGAGACTTTGATACACAATGACAAAAGATATTCACTAATATTGTTAGAAATCAGTACCTTATCACTTGGCTAAGATGACTATTATTATTGGAAGTATCCAACTAAAACATTTAGCCTTGACACAGTTTTTGTTTTTAATGCAAAGTGTGCACTTTTCCATAGTCAAATACTTTTTATAATATTGTTTGAGAACAAAGATTTTATTGTTTGAGAGCCTATTAATATACATTGTAAATTAAGTCTTTTAATACTTTTATTGGTATGTTATAGTCTCACATCATAATGTAGTTCATAGTGATAATGACATACATGCACACAGCAGTTGGTGAGTTTTCTCTCGGCTCCTTCCTCTTCCCCATACACGATATTGAGATAGGTATTGGTATTCTCACATATGTATATAATGTCAGTGGAAGTGTTTTCTTTTCAACAAAAAGAGACTTATTTATCCCATATTGGAAAAGAAGGCATAATAGACCTTTTTTAAAAATAGCCTCAAAAAGTACATTTTTATAAATAAGTTTTTGAAAATCACCCTTGAAGGGTATGATAATCAATACATACTGACATCAGGGTCATGTAGCTATATATATTGAAACTGGAAAAAAACACTAAAACCTTTTTGGATGTTTCTTACTTTTGAAAAGACTTTTATAGTTCCCCAGGACATTATTAATCATTATAATCAAAATTAGAATAAGTCAACAAAAAGGTATTCCTATAATAATCAAGTACTTGTTTTGAAATGAAATTATAGACAATCCCTGTCTAACAATGGTTTCACTTAACAATTTTTTGAGTTTATGATGGTGCAAAAGTGAGATGCAGTCAGTAAGTACCACACTTCAAATTTTAAATTTCAATCTTTTCCTGGACTGGTGGTAACCATTATGGTACTCACATGTGATGCTGGGCAGCATACAGGGATAGCCACCTATAAATGTATTAGCATAATTTACACCCACTGCTTTTTAATGCATTTTTCACATGGTTGAGATCACTCTGCACACATTACGAAGCTCAGTGTAAAGCCAGGTGTGGTGGTGCACACACACCTGTAATCTCAGTAATTGAGAGGCTAAGACAAGAAGATCACAGGTTCAAGGACAGTCTTGGCATTGTAGCAAGACTCCCAGCAACCTACCGAGACCCCGTTTCCAAACAAAAAATAAAAAGGGCTAGGGGTGTGGCTTGGAGGTAGAATGCCCCTGGGTTCAATACCCAGTAACAAACACACACACACACACACACACACCCACGAGCATGAGCGCATGCACGCTCAGTTTATTGAGTACTTCCTAAGAGGCTCAGTTAATTAAGTGCCAGGCAACCTCCTAAGTGCTTCATATACATTGTATCAATATCCTATGAATAAGTATTTTATGCTCATTTTATAGATCGGAAAACTGAGGATTAATAGTTTAAATAAGCTGCTCAAGACCAAATGGTTATTAGGTGCCAAGTAGGGACTTTAACACAAGGTTGCCCAATGTTTAAATCCATGCGCTTGAGTACTATGTTTAAATAATTTTATTTCTTTGTTTACCATATTAACTAATTTTTTATGTCATTAACAAATCACTGCAAACACCATGTAAGTGGCGCTGTCCAAGCTCCTATATGCATAGGCTCATCTCACTGAACCTTGCAGCCCATGAGCAATAATATTTTTTAAATCTTTGCAAATCTTAAGAATAAAATGAAATGTCATTGTTGTTTAGATTATAATGCATTTGATAACAAGAACACTTTGAGTGTTTTTATATGCTTATTAGTCATTTGTATTTTCAAACAAATATATTTCTCAAAGAGCCACAATGTAAATCAGAAACTAATGAAAGAGCTGTGGTGGGGGAGAGAGGTGTTGGAAGACCTGGATGCAAGAAAAACCTGAAAATATTTTGATTTATTCCCTTTAATTATTTCAAATCAAACTAGGTTAACAAAATTAGTAAGTGTATTCATTTTTGCCGGATATAGGTGGTTGTATTAATGGAAATAAAGCTAACAATTAGAATTTCAATTTTGATATATAAATGATTATATTTAAGTTTTTTTCTGTTTGTTTGTGGTACTGGGGATTGAACCCAAGGGCATTCTACCTCTGAGCTACACTCCCAGCCCTATTTTACTTTTTATTTTGAAACAAGATCTCCCTAAGTTGTGGAGGGCCTCATTATAAGTTGCTGAGGCTGTCAGCTCTCTCTCTCTCTCTCTCTCCCTGTCTCTCTCTCTCTCTCTCTACTTAGTGAGGCCCTCCGTAAATTCGTGAGACCGGGTTTCAAAATAAAGTATAAAAAATAGGGCCAGGGGTATAGCGCGGAGGTAGAATGCCCCTGGGTTCAATCCCCGGTACCGCAAAAAAAAAAAAAAAAGTTGCTGAGGCTGGCCTTGAAATTACCATCCTCCTGTCTCAGCCTCCCAAGTACTGGGATTATAGGTGTGTGCTACCTAGTCTGGCTCTATTTAAGGTTCTTAAAGGTAGTTGGTTAGCCAACTCTCTCCTTAAAATCTTGTTTATATCATTAATTTTCTATTTAAAGGGAAAAAAGTAAAAGTATTTGTTAATCAAAGATAAATGCCAGCTAAGCTTATTGAAATGTCACAAAATTATGCTGATTTCCACTCTAGCCACACTATTTTTTTTTTTGCGGTACCGGGGATTGAACCCAGGGGCGTTCTACCTCCGCGCTACACCCCCGGCCCTATTTTTTTTATACTTTATTTTGAAACCAGGTCTCACGAAGTTGTGGAGAGCCTCACCAAGTAGATAGATAGATAGATAGAGAGAGAGAGAGAGCTGAGGCTGGCCAGGAACCCGGATCCTCCAGTCTCCGCCTCCCAAAGTACTGGGATTACAAGTGTGCCCCACCACACCCGGCTAGCCACACTATTTTTTACTAGAACATATTTAACACAAGAGTTAGAGCTGCTGATGAATTTAGTCTGGTTTAGCTATGACAATGCCTCAATTACCTTCCTATGCAAATTATTTTCTTGAGAGTGAATCTAATTTTGGTTTAACCATCTAAGTAATTTAAATTCATTTTCTATATACTTTGACAAAGGTAATTATGGAAGAAGGAAAAAAGCTATTATAGGTATATAATTATGAAACAGAGAAAAATATTGCTTCAAAAAAGATATATACAGTGTTAGTTATGAAGTGCTATGAGTAAAATAATCTTAATATGCTATACTTTACAGATCAAGTATAGAAAGTCATAGATTTCTTTGTTTAGGAAAGAATATAAAATTATCCCTTTATTTACTTTGAGGAATATAAGTTTTTATTTAGCTAATTAAAGAAATTTAAATTGCTTGATTACTTACCCCAATATTAAAAATTCCTGTAAAATATTCCATATTTGCTTGAATGAACCAAATGTTGCTTAAACCTAGTTCATCACTTCTCTTCTTAGCACGAATTAACGATAATTCCTTGTTTTCTATTAATGTAATCTAGATTTTATCAGGTAAAAAATAGTACATTCAGTAATATAATTGAGACATTTGGGCAAAACATTATTACTATATTTCATAGCCTTAATAATGTAGAACATATTTTATTGATCCTCTACCCTGTGCCAGGAGATATGCCAGTTAACTTGGTATAAAAATGAACAAGGTCTTTGAAGCCTTGAAGCTTATGTTGTAGTGGTAGTACTGAAATAAGCATAATACAGTGTGAGAAGTGTTTAATGAAAGCCAAACAATGAACAGTGGAAGAACTTATAATTGATAACTAAAGAAGGTTTTCATGGGGAAGTAACACATTAACTGAGGCCTGAAAAATGAACAGAAATTAGCTAGGGGAATGGAAAGATGTTTTAGGCGTGGAGAGAAACACATAGGAAGGCACAAGGTGAGAAAGAGTATGACTTTTCTCCCCAAGACTTTTATGTTAAAAGATGGTCACTAGCCAGGTATGGTGGCGCATACTTGTAATCCCAGTACATGGGAGGTTGAGACAGGAAGATCACAGGTTTGCGGTCAGCCTCAGCTACTTAGTGAGGCCTTCCACAACTTAGTGAGACCCTGTTTGAAAACAAAAGAATAAAATAGGGCTGGAGGTGTAGCTCAGAGGTAGAATGCCCTTGGGTTCTATCCCCAGTACCACACACACAAAAAAAAAATAAAGAAAAAGAAAAAGATGGTCACTGTGAGGAATTGATTTAATATGGCAGAAGACTAAAAACAGCACAAACTTCTCACAAGCAGTGGCAACAATTGATTAAATTATCGTACATTCACTTTAAAATGTATTATGTAGTCATTAAAAATATGATATGTAATTAGTGACAACAAAAAAATTATGATATAATATTGAGTGAAAGCAGGGGACTAAAACTGCACTTGCATTTTTAGAATTTGTAATAGTAAACATCCATACAGACAATGACAATGATTTTATGAGAATAAGGGGAGAAAAACATTTGATGGATCAATATGGTAGGTTTGGGGTTCTTCTTTTTCATCTTTAAAACTTTGTTATTGTTGTTACAGTTTTGATGTAATGAATCAAAAGAACATGCTCAGCACGTTTCAGAAGTCAGCATTTCTAGTTATAATTATATTGAAAATTAAATTAGTTTAATCATAATTATTTTAACAATGGAATAGTTATTTCTCTAAAAATTAAAGATATATATATATATATTTATATATATATATATATCTTTAAAAAAAGACAACTGTACTGGGGGGGTCCTACTTTACTTTTTTTCCCCTTAAGATTCTAAATCTTAGAAGTTTACTTCAAAGGAAAAAGAAAATGCCTGTGCCACATATTTGACTTGGGTGAATGATTAGGAAATCAAAGAGTAGGGATAAGCCAGACTTGGCTGGCTGAATTGTGTTTAGCTGAAATGTTTCCTTTTATCTATTATTCAGACTTTACCTGGCATGATGGCAACATGTGCGCAAGAACAATTCCAACGTGGCCCTGAAAAAGTCAGTGAAGGGGCTAGTTAACTTCGTTCCTCATGGCTTTTGCTCGTTCTGAGACAACAAACTTGCCAAATAAAAACATGACTTGAATGTAATATAGAAAAGTCACATAGTCTTTGAAAGGTTAAAAAGAATAAAAGGAGATTCATAATACCCCGCCACTGCAGAAATCCACAATTCTGTCACCAGGTTTGGCCTGATTTATCACCATATAAACAAGGTTGTTTAACTGTTGTTGCTTCCTTAAAGCTCGGTCACTGGACATTTTACCTAAAAAAGACAAGAGATGAAGAAAACATATATTTTGAGGGACCAAGTAGACATACTTAGAATACCTTGTTAGAATAAAGGAGAAGGGGTGGATATATGCATACACACACACACACACACACACACACACACACACACACACAATGAATTACAAATTTCATATAATTAACTATGAGACTAGAAGACTGGAATCCAGAGATCACCTCTCTTTTTGCTTATTTTACTTTTATTTCTATCCAACTTTTTCATTGAAATGTCTTCTAAAGAGTGGAAACAATAACTGACATTAAGTTCACAGTCATAAACAGCATTCAATAAATTTTGGCTAGATGGAAAAAAAAAACAGTAATCCTAATCTCCCTATATCCTTCTCAGATACATATTGCAAAGATTACCTACTTTCAGCATATTGCTTAAATCTCCTTATAGATAGATCTATAATAAATGAAAATATTTCTATTATTTAATGGACCATCCTTGAACTCTGAATTCTTCTGGGTAGGATACTCAGAAACCCTGAAACATGGGTGTCACATTGCCCAAACTATACCAAGTGTTACTGTATTTAGAGAGAAACTTGATTTTCCCTTTTCCATTTTAAAGCTTCCTTTCCTCATGAGTCAGATACAGAAATTTAATGCAATTAGAGATTAAAGATAGGGCATTTCCAAGTATAAAATGCCTTGGGTCCAGTAGCATGAAAACATCTTAACTTCCCTTGCAAAAGCCAGTAGGTAAAAATATCTTCAGAAGGATGAATAACATTATTTGTTTTTACATATTTCAAGTGCATTCTTTATAAGAGTGGTTTGATAAAAAATTATTCAAGGATACCAAGGTTTCCTTGGTCCATTTTAATTTGGAGGAAGAATATGAACAGAGAAGAGGGAGAGGAAGGGGGAGAGTAGGGGGAAAAAGTCCTCGGAGGCTCTTTGGAGAACTAGCATTGCAAATACTGCTGTAGTAGTAGCCACTGTGAGGCAAGGAATGAGCACAGGTGTTTCTGTCTTTGTTCTGTTTGTGGATTTCAAAGCAGTTCCTAGCCAAAGGATTTTATAAAAGAAAGTCAAAAGGAATTATCTTTTTGTTAGGAACAAGTTGACAGGTAAGGAAACTTTATTAAATGGAATACCTTATAGCAAATCCTATATGATTTTTCTATTGGAAATTTAGAATTATCTAACTTACTTAGGTCTATTTCAAGAGCAAATGTTGATAAAGATCTGTTTTTCTTGCTAAGCCTGCATCTTTGCATATAAAAAAACTTCATGCTGAAATGAAGGCTGAAGGCAAAGAGGTACTTTCCAGGGTTGTATTTAAGTAGAGAGACTATTAAGTTGCACATCATATTCACAGAGATTGAGCTAAAAATACAGCAGCCAGATGCCCAGATACTTTAAGGGAAAATTGCCACTAATAAAACATTCCCTCTTCCATTCCAGTTTTATAAATATTATGAAGCTCCTGGAAACATGAATAGGATCTAAAATATATTCAACAAGGTAAAAAGTGGTATTTGGGGATATGGTATTAATTTAAAAATCACATCCTACTTTCTATTTTTATCCAGTACTCTTGTGCCTAAGACATCATTTGTAGCATAAAATTACAGTGTACTTTAGCTTGACTAAAACATGGTGATCCTTTAGGTGCAATGGAAAAAGAAACACAAGAGTAGACAACTTTAGTGTTGTTTGCATTGCCTCCCAAGAAAGTAAAGGGTGAAGAAGCCATCAGGCTAAGAGCAGCCATGTTAAAATACCAGCATTTTAAGTTGGCCCAAAACAACACATAATGGAAAAAAAAAACCTGGAAAATGTACACATGTGCAGCCAGGACATGTACTTAGTCTAATAATTTATGTCTAAAATCAGGCAGCTCTTAATTTTTTGTTTCTTAGCCTAAAGGAACAAAGTACTTTGTATGTTAAAACTTAATTGTAAAAGGAAAATGATGGGTTGGATACATATTAGACTATACCACAAATTATTTTGCTGTTTTGTTTTTAAAGCATTTCAAAAACTATAGTCTGTGAATATTTAAAAAATATAATTAAATATGGAGACAAAAACGAATGGTTTAGAGACTTTTTTGTTTTGCTTTGTTTTGTTTTGTGGCACTGGGAATTGAACTCTGGGACATTCGACCTTGAAGCTACACCCATCCCTTTTTTTATTTTTTTATTTGAAACAGCGTCTCACTAGGTTGCTGAGAGTCTTGCTAAGTTGCTGAGGCTGTCCTTGAACGTGCAATCGTCCTGTCTTAGCCTCCAAATACTGGGATTACAGGTATGTGCCACTATGCCTAGTTAGAGATTTTTAAAACATACATTTGGCTTGAAAAGCTATAAAATCAAGAAAGCTAAAGCAAGTTCCTTCAACAGAGCTCTATGTAGTGTATATGACTCTTTTGGAGAAGGTGTAAGACAACTGAATACACAAGTTTAGGACCTCTGACAGTGAGAGGGAAGGTAACAACCATAAATTTTAATGTTTTCAAAAAAGCCCTGATCAACAACATTGAGAAAGACAAATTGATGAATGGTTCTTTATTATTCTTATAGGGCAATGCGAAGGGAAGCCCAGGTTCCACTCCCAGGGTACCTGTGGTGTTCATGACTGGAACGGTCACTAAGGCACCTTGTATACGCACAACACTTGTCCACATGCTAAGGGCATATCTCCTCAAAATGAATAAGACACAATATGTGTCTTAAAGGAGCTATCAGACTACCTAAGAAGGTATGCATGTTAATTCTGTGTAAAGGTATGTGTACTGGAAGATGAAATACTAATAGCTTGAGACTAATAGTACAGAGGATTTCATTGGGACTATGGGCATTTCAGCTGACCCTTTAAAAAGGGAGAACAAAAATCCACCAGATAGAATGGGCAGGGGAAGTCATGCCTAGAGAAGTCCAGCTTATTTAGGGGAAATTACAACGAGCTCACTTGTGCTTGAAATGGGGGATCAATGTGGGAAGCAGTAGAACATTAGCTGGACCTGGAACTGTAGGTACAGCCAAAAGGGAAAGGGCATGCTTGTTACTTTCCCTCTCTGTGTCCTACAGAAAACACGGCCTTACTTTAATATTTTAATGTGCTTAGAGCTCCTCAGAGGCTAGTACTATCCAAATAAACAGCACTGTTATTTTTACATTATTTCATACTATATTCTTTTATAATGCTAGCCTGGATCATTTTTATTCTGGATAGAGTTTATCTTCAAATGAGATAAGATTATTCATAGTATTCTCTGAGACATCCAACCTCAGTTGATGCTCACTGTCATTAGTGATTTGATTAAGAAAAAAAAATTGAATCAATTTAATCATGGAGTCATTTTGAAACCTGGTGTTCTAGATCTCTTGGACTCCCTATTGGATTCTCCTCATTCTCTTTCCAGGCTTCTGCAGGGCTATGCTCACCAACTTCTGTCTCTTTGTGTCATAGCTAACCACTGAGTTGTGCTTTACCTGGATATATTACAAAAGTCCCTTCCAGATCTACCTGTTGAAATATTTCTCCTTGGTTAAATATCTTTAAGGCTTCCCTCTACCTTAAGAGGGGAAATATCTTGACTTCTTGTCAGGAAAACAAGACCGTTGATAATCTGCCAAACTCACCTTCTGCTCCATTCTCTACATCCCTAGTGCTCCAGCCCATCCATACCAGTGACAGTTCCTTGAATTCATCACACTTCATGAGTCAAGTCAGTGACTTTATATGATTTGTTCCCTTTGTTTGAAACCTATATCCTTGCTTTAGAACCTCAGGAATCCTATCACCTTTCTTACTCAAGGCTGCATTTTGAATATATTACTTTTATAATAATAATAATGATAGCCGGGCGTGGTGGCGCATGCTTGTAATCCCAGTACTTGGGGAGGTGGAGACCGGAGAATCCGGGTTCGCAGCCAGCCTCAGCTCTCTCTCTCTCTCTCTCTCTCTCTCTCTCTCTCTAATTAGTGAGGCCCTCCGCAACTTCGTGAGACCCGGTTTCAAAATAAAGTATAAAAAATAGGGCCGGGGTGTAGCGCGGAGGTAGAACGCCCCTGCGTTCAATCCCCGGTACCGCAAAAACAAAAAAACAAAACAAAACAAAATAATAATAATAATAATGATAATATTTTTAAGGAGAAAAGAGAAAAAAGTTATTTTTTCAAACTCTGTCATTATCCAAAATATTTTCTATTATCAAGCCTATTATTAACTAGTGAAAAAAATCTTATTGTAAGATGATACCTATGCACAATTTGTTATAAGAACTCCCAAAGAAGCATTAGCTGAAATTGCTTCTGCCTCCCTGAAATAGGTACAGAGGATATTTTCCTAGAGCTACATAAACTCAGTTCCAATTAAATGGAAAGATTATTAGAAGACCAATAGGCACATGACAGATATCCAGTATGTTTCAATAAATGAATTTTCTCTTTATTTGTGACTTAAACTGTATTTCCAGACATTGAATGCTAATTTTTACAGGTATTAAATATGAAAACAGGTTCGATATCAATACTGTATTTGTTGAAATAATAAAAGAGGTCAACTATGAAATAGTGTTCTAATTAGGGAAAGTTTCTGAAAATTCTTGTGAGGTAAAAGGAAATGGCTATTTAAAGCTATATGAATAGACTTTAAAGAAACTTGTAAGAAAATGCATGAAACTAAGAAGCAACATAGAATTTGCACTTTCCATTTTAAATTTTGGAGATAACATGCTGGAAATACTAAAACTCTAAAATAGTCCTTTCATTTTGTGTGTGTGTGTGTGTGTGTGTGTGTGTATGTATGGTATTGGGATTGAACCAGGAGCATTCTACCTCTGAGCTATACCGCCAGCCCTATTTTATTTTTTATTTGGAAACAGGGTCTCACTAAGTTGTGGAAAGCCTCACTAAGTTGTTGAGGCTGGCTGTGAACCTGTGATCCTCTTGTCTCAGCCTATCATATACTGGGATTACAGGTGTGCACCACCATGCCTGGCTCAGATTTATATTTTTTAAAGCCAGTTGCAGCACCAATTTAAAAAACTCTTAAAAAAATAAAGAAATAAAAGCCAGTTGAAGGCTAGAACCACGAATCCTCTTAGTTACACTGACCTTGAAACAAAAATATTCTTACAGTAGTGGATACTAATGGTCTGATATCTCCATCCGCATTCACGCAGCCTACTGTTCAGGCTATGAAATCAACAAGAGTGTAACAGTGCGATGGCATTTTCACTCTGACAATTTTGTAATGTACACTATTGGAGCACTGAATAATTATGAACTAAAAAGATAGTAGAGTTCAGTAGGAATTCATAATATTAAAATAGGCCAATTTATACTTCCTTACTGGATAAATAATGATTTCATAAATATTTTTCTCAGTCATTCAACAAACAAGTCAACCAACCTAGCTTGCTTAGAATTGTTCTAGAAAATGTTAGGGACACAAGATGTATGGCACATGACATTTGTCTTTATTGGATTTATACCTTGTTTACTTACTATAAAACATTATATTTGAATTTATGAAATGTATTTTATTAACCATATTGTACTATATATATATATATGTATATATATAGTACAATATATTTTTTTTTGGCGGTACTGGGGATTGAACCCAGGGGCGTTCTACCTCCGAGCTACACCCCCAGCCCTATTTTTTATCCTTTATTTTGAAAACGGGTCTCACGAAGTTGCTGAGGGCCTCACTAAGTAGCTGAGGCTGGCCAGGAACCGGGACCCTCTGGTCTCCGCCTCCCAAGTACCAGGATTACAAGTGTGCGCCACCACACCCGGCAATATTTTAAAGTAATTTAACAACCATAATTTACAAAAGTCCATATGTCTTTCATTAAGGTTTCTGAAATGACTGATAAGACTTTCTGCTTATATGATGCTTTGCAACTAATGAAGCACTTGCACACTTGACACATCCTCTAACCTCAAAACTGTCAGGTGGTTCAGTTGGCTGACATTTTCATTATTTTACAAATGAGGACACTGAGCACTAAAGAAGTTGCTCACACTTAGCATATGTTCAAGGACACAGAGCTGGTAAGTAGGGAAACTGGAATTTGAATGAAGCATTTTGAACTTCAGCCTCAATCTTTCCAACAGGCTTGATCTGGTACTTCTAAAACAGATGACTTTGACTAATTGAGATTTCAGAATTTCAGTGCAGGTTCCTTTTTTATATGTGAGAGTTCAAGGACATGAGGTGCTTTGTGGCAGGAAAGTGGGTAATTTCCCTAGTAATTAGATACATCTCAGGAAAAAAATTAATTCTTCAGAATCAGTCATCAAATGCATTTTATTTTAGCTTTTCCTCTAAAAATTTCAAAGAGCAGGCTTACCAGTAAAAGGTATCAATTTAAGTTTTGAACTCAGTGTTTTGGAATAAGGCTTTAGAGGTCCCATAATTCCTTCTGTTTAATTAATTGACCTTTGATTGTCACCCTTTCCAGAAAGGGACCATTTCTCTACCTTGGGACTATAGCAACCTTTTTAATTTTATAGAAATTGGCATGGGTCAATTTGTTGCAAAATCAGATTACCCAGGAGGAAAGAAATGAAAATAGATTGGGAAGATCTTTAATGTTACACTACTGCAGATGCTGACTAAAAATAGCATGCACCTCGCACCCTTCCATATCCAACTATAAGGCATCTTTTAAAAAGCTGTGTTGAGGGACAAAAGTTGAAGAAAGTATAGCCATATTATTTACCAAGTCAAAGCTTCTGCTTTGTTTATAGAAGGGCTTAGATAAAGTGAATAATGGAAATTTTAAGACGTTATTTCTTATATTTTTCCCTGAGTTGAATAAAATATTTTGAATTCAGAATACCAGAACCCAGAGTTAAATGAACACATATATTTTCATTTCATTAAAATACTACTATACCACACAAAGTAAACATTATTTTTCTCTGGTATTTTGGTTTAAAAAAAAAGTCTACAATATCTTCCAAGTTGCCCACAAGACCAAACTGAAATGCTTTAAGAACAAAAAATTTAAAAAAGTTTCTTTTTCTTCTTTTTCAGAGGCTTAAGTTAACAACACAAAGATATTTTAATAGTTTCATTAACTTTTTAAGGCCATTCAAGTAATCCTCCACTGGCTTCCAATTTGGGGTGTTTCACAGTAATTATGTTAAATCATATTCTTGTGGCCCAAAATGATGAGTGCTAACTTGCCCAGAGCCAAGGAACTTTGTAAAAATAGCCTCTTCTGTGCATCATATACTAATTTCTTCTTGTTTGGCTTTTTCATATCTTTCATTTTCTTCTTTGATTTTTTTCATCTCTTTGAAATGATGACTATTTATGGTGACACAGCCCCAAATCCTTTGGTAATATCATTCTATACGGATATGCAGTATTCCCATCGAGATGTGGTGTCCGTGTCTGTGCCCCTTGAGCCTGAGTGGCAGATTGGCCTGTTTAACACAGAAGCAACACTGCCCTTTTCTGCCTGATTCCACTTCCTCTCATTTGAGATGCTTGCTCTTGGACACAGCACCATGCTCTAAGAAGTCAAGGCTTCTCGCTGATGCTGTGTGGAAAACAGACAAGCTTTCCTGGCAAGCTTCCCCCAACTTGCAGTGTTGAGAATAAAATCCGTAACTGTCTTGAAAAGAACTATGCTTTGCAGTGGTTATTTATGCACTTGAGCATAGTATCTTAACATTGGCCTTGCAAGGATTATCATCATTAAATAGCATCATTAAATTCATATATATATATATATGAATGAAATGGTGCTAGATACTATGATAATAACCAAACTAGAGAAGAAAAAGACTAGGCACTAACTTAGGTATAAGAATTGGTAGGAATGTGAAGAGTAATGCATATTAGTATTCTAAAAGGACTCGAGGTGAGTGAGTATTGATAGCCATTAAGGTTTAACTTGATAAGTGGTACCTGCAGCAATAGTGTTTAGCAGTGGTCCAGCCAGTAGGGGATGTATATACACATGTTTTTTTTTACCCTAAACTGAATTTTAAGTCTCTCCCCCACTTTTTTTTTTTTTTTGGTGGCACCAGGGATTGAACCTAGGGGCATTCTGCCTCTGAGCTACACCCCCCCAGTCCTTTTTTTGTTTTGAAACAGGGTCTCTCTAGGTTGCTGAGAATCTTACTACATTGCTGAGGCTATCCTTGAACCTGTGATCCTCCTGTCTCAGCCTCTGAAGTACTGGGCTTACAGGTGTGGGCCACCACTCCTGGCTGAGTGCCCGTCTTTTTCTCTCATTCTTTCAATATAACCTCTACAGAGTAATTCACTAATCTAACATGTATATTTTCAAGTACTTATTACATTCCTGGTGCTGATGAAGGTGCTGGGGCACAATGGAGAGCAAGGGAGATGCTTACAGTCAAGTGAAGGGAGTTTGATAATAAAAATTAAATGAAGTGATAAATGGTAAGGAGAAAATGAAAATAGAATGATAAAGGTGAAACTGACTTTAGGTTATTAGGGAAGACCTCCCTGAGTAAGTAACTAAACTGAGATCTGAGTAAAAGAAGCCAGGCAGGGGAAACAAGAGAAAAAACAGTCTTTATAAAGAGAATTGCTGATTCAAAAGTCTTTGGGTGGAAAAGAGAAAGGGATGTTTTACGGAGATCATCATAATTATGTATATTTATCCTCATCACTAGCATATACATATATAAAGTTACTGAGTGAGTATTCTTATTTGCTGGTATTAGCACTATCACTGATTACTATGTGTCAAATAGGTTTTATTGATTATTTCAATCATTTTTCATAATAGCTCAATGAGGTTGGTACTGTTTTTGTATTGTCAGATGAATAAATGTAATTAAAAATAATGAAGTAACTTGTCTTGGATATAGCTACTCTGTGATAAAGCCAGGGTTTCAATCTCTCACCCTGAAGAAAAGTCAATTCAAGATGAATCAAAGACCTAGAAATTAGACCAGAAACTTTGCAGTTACTAGAAGAAAACACAGGACCAACTCTCTAACATATAGGCACTGGTAGAAACTTCCTCAGTAAGATCCCCAAAGCAGAGAATCAATAAATGGGATGACATCAATTTATAAAGCTTCTGCACAGCAAAGGAAACAAGAGTCTGAAGAGAGAGCCTACAGAATGGGAGAAAATTTTGCCAGCTACTCCTCTCATAGAGGACTAATATCTAGAATATATAGAGAACTGAAAATACAACACTAAAAAAAACCCAATTAAAAATGGGTAATTTAACTGAAAAGATGCTTCTCAAAAGAAGAAATACAAACGGCCAACAAATATATGAAAAAATGTTCAACATCCTTAACAATCATGAAAATGCAATTTAAAACCACACTGAAATTGTATCTAACTCTAGAATGGCAATCATCAAAATTCAAACATAAATTCTGGTGAGGATGTGGGGAAATAGGAACTCTCGTATACAGTTGGCGGGATTGTAAATTAGTAGAACCACTATGGAGATCAGTATGGAAGTTCTTCAAAAGACTAGAAATGGGACCACCATATAACCCAGCTATACCACTCCTATATATCTTTCCAAAACAATTAAAGCCAGAAAACTATAAGTGATACATTTACATTCATGTTTATAGCAGCATAATTCACAATCGCCAAATTATGGAACCAATCTAGGTATCTGTCAACAGATGAGTAGATAAATAAAATGTGGTATATCTACACAATGGAATTTTACTCAGCCATAAAGATTATGTCATTTGCAGGAAAATGGATGGAACTAGAGAATATTATGCTAAGTAAAACCAGCCAGTCTCAGGAAGTCAAAGATCAAATTTTTGGGACTTCAGATAAATGAGGAGAGAGGCCAGTAGTACAGTGGAAGGGAATTGGGGGTGAGGGGATGTGGAAAGGGGGGGAAGAAAGGAGGTTTGAGGAAGGAAATAGTTCAAATAACGCTATGTCCATATTATGAAGGTATTACTGCCAATCTCACTAACATGCAGGAGGGAGGGGGCAGGTTGGGATGTGGATGTCTGCATACATGTTTGTATCACTTGTAACCTCATATGATGTGTGAAAACAATGCAGTAGTAAAAGCATACTTTTTTAAATTTTGGAACTCCATTATCTGGTCTAGTTCACTTCCTGCCACTCTTTTACCCTCACACTCTTGCTTTTCTCTGATGAGATGAAACTACCAGTAATTTTCCAAACAAACCATATGTATATGCTACCTACCCATGAGTCAGTGGTCATCACGGTTATTAGACTGCCTGCCAAGGTATCGCAGTGCTTGTGTTCAAGTCACCTTATTTTACTTAAAAATGGCCCCAAAGTGCAAGAGTAGTGATGCTGGCAGTTTTATTACAGTGCATTAATTTTTGTATTTCCTTATTAGCTATTGTTAATCTCTTACTGTTACCAATTTATAAAATCAAACCATCATATATATGAAAAAAATCTTAGCTAGGTTTCGGTACTCTCTGCAGTTTCAAGAACACACTGGGGGTCTTGGAACAAATCCCCCTTGGATGGTGGGGCGCTACCATTTGCAAATTCTGAGGGGAATCACAATGCCCATTAGCATAGTGAAGGCTCTAACAAGTCTCACAGTGTAGAAATTAGTTTAATTTAGAATAAATGGTGTTTCCAAAAACTGCTTAATAACTGAATAATTTCCTACCATTTTCTTGATGGCTTACTTTAGGAAACTACTTTATCCCACCTCTGCTGGAAAATACTACCTTGCCCTTCAAAATCCAGTTCCAGTGAATATAGCAAGTCAATAAAGACACAGACCACATTTCTTAAATTACAAACTCTTCCACTTCAGGACTTCTACAAATTACTTAAAAACTAAAACCCAGCCACAAGGTAATTGGGCTCCAGTCATTGAGTCTGCAATAAAAAGGAATAAAAGGCACCAAAATTATTTTTTCCTTTAAATTGAGAGCTATTAAAACCATGTTAAAAACTCAAATATAGTAGTTATTTTAATATTTATTCTTGAATATTGATTTAGAAAATGACATAACATATTTTTGTAAACTTTTGAAATATTCTGCAAACATAAAATTGTAAGTGCTCAACAAAGTCAATGCACTTCTTTATTATATACAAAAATGGCTAAGTGCTTATGAGAACTCTGGCATAGTGCTTAATATTTAACATTTCTGGATATCCAACGAAAATTGCAATATAAATACCTCACTATCCTCTCTAAAATGTCTGATCTGATGTGAGGAATACAGACATGGTGGCATGAAGGCATTTATAAGGAACACCCACACACGTGCATACCCACAGCACAGGCATGGGGATTTCCACACTCTTAAAACACGGATGCATATCTTGGTGGTTTCTAAGAAATACTAAAACTGGGCTTGTGGTTTTATATATTTCCTTCTGTTAATTAAATTCCACATATATGATACAGAGAAACCAAATAAACAGAACATAAAACACCAGAAAGACATTGGTTAGTCAAAATTTTCCATCAACTTCCATTAGTTTAATTTGATAAACATGAGATTAGTTTTTACTTTGAAGTTAATAAAAAGAAGCCGGGACTTTCTCCTTTCATTAACCAATATAAAACAAGCAGATTTGCTACAGGATTGTGTAGGACAGTAAAGTAAATAGTTGTACTGATGGCCTTTAAAATTCATAAATGGATGGTTTATTAAAAGACCTTGTACTTTCATTTATAATAAAAGAAATAACACTAAGTTAGCATCTGTGGATTTTGGTTGCCTTTTAAGGAATCATACCTAAACACTGAGAAAAATATATTGGATTAGTAGTAAGAGGAAGCAAAACTACAAATAACCTATTAATTTATACAGTTCACAAAAAGCACCATTTCTTTGCTAAAGTGTACTTTGAAATACTGCAAACAGTGTTTTAAGAGGAAAAAAGAAACTGGATGTGGTGGCACATGCTTGTAATCCCAGTACTTTGGGAGGCGGAGACCGGAGGATCTGGGTTCACAGCCAGCCTCAGCGTTCTCTCTCTCTCTCTCTCTCTCTCTCTCTCTCTCTCTCTCTTCCTGCCTCTCTCTCTGTGTCTCTACTTAGTGAGGCCCTCTGCAACTTCGTGAGACCCGGTTTCAAAATAAAGTATTAAAAAATAGGGCCGGGGGTATAGCACGGAGGTAGAATGCCCCTGAGTTCAATCCCCGGTACTAGGAAAAAAAAAAAAAGAGGAAAAGAGAGCAGTTATAAAATTTAGACTTTCATTGGAAATGGGGGGACATCATTTCTTTCCATCATTAATAGAAGAGAAAGAGAAATTCTTACAGTTAACTCACAAACATTTATTAGGTGAGGCACTGTTATAAGGGTTGGTTATACAGTAGCCCCTGCTGCCATAAAGCACACATTCCAGTGGGAGTAGACAGATGATACACGCAAAACAAAGAAACATATCAAGAAGAAAAATCAAAGAGGGACAAAGAGAAAGGAAGAGGAGACATATTTTAGATAGCATTATCTGAAAGAGCATGTCTGATGAGGTAACATTTGAGATCTGAATGAAGTGAGAGATTATATGGATAATCTGGGGGAAGAATTTTCCAGATAATGGGAGTAACAAGTATAGTTGTTATATTTGGGAAAAGGGAGACAAAGAGGTATTCAGGGGCTAGAATATGTGAAGTTTTATAACCTAGGTAGAAACTTTGGATTTTATCTTGAATTAGATGAATATCAAGATACTTTTTGGTGTACATTTTTAGAAGGATCTCTATAGGCAAGAAAGGGTCGAAGCAGGGAGTCTAACTAGGATAGTACTATGATAGTCAAGGCCAGACATGATAATTGCATAGACTAAGGATATAGGGGTGGAGGGAGTGGGAAGTGATTTGGTTTTATGTATATTTTAAAAACAGAGCTGATAGAACTTGCTGATGGCTCAGATGAAGAAAAAGAAAGAGAAGACTCAAGGATGACTCCATAGTTTTGGGCCTGAGCAATTAAAAGAATCACATATTGAGTTGTAGCAGAGGCAAGAAGACAAGCTTTGAGATCTTTCAACTTTAAGAGGTTTTGAAGCTGAAGAACCAGGAAAGGAGACTGATGAGGAGTCACTCTATTGGTTCCTCAGAGGCAAACAAAAGAAAGGATGTGTGTGTGTGTGTGTGTGTGTGTGTGTGTGTGTGTTGCTGGGGATTGAACCCAGGGACATTCTGCCTATGAGCTACACCCCCAACCCTATTTTATTTTTTATTTGGAAACAGGGTCTTGCTAAGTTGTGACAGTCTCACTAAGTTGCTGAGGCTGGCTTGAACCTGCAATTCTCATGTCTCAGCCTCCTAAGTACTGGGATTACAGGAGTATGCCACCATGGCTGGCTAAAGAAAGGTATTAAAGAAGGGAATTATAAACTTTGCTAAATTCAGCTGATATGTCAAAAAGGAAAACAAAACAAAACAAAAAACTGAGACTTGTCCATTAGATTTAGTAAACATAAGTCATTGGTGATCTTGACAACAGCAGTTCTGCTAGAGTGATAGCACAGAAGCCTGATTATAATGGGCTCAAGAAAGAAGCAAAGCCTGGTGTGGTGGCACACACCTGTAATCCTAGTACTTGAGAGGCTGAGACAGGAGGATTGTAGGTTCGAGGACAGCCTTAACAACTTAGCAAGACTCTCAGCAATCTAGTGGGACTCTGTTTTGAAAAAACAAAAATAAAGAGGGCTGGGGGTTGTAGCTCAGAGGTAGAATGCCCCTGAGTTTAATACCCAGTAAAACACACCCCCCCCAAACACACACACAGACACCCCCCCCACACACACACACGTAAAAAGAAAAGAAGCAAAACTAATGTGTAAGTCAAATAAAAATAGAAAACTCACCATTTTACAATGACCATTGTAATACTTGGTTTGGGTAAGAATCATCAATGGATGATAAACTATTGGTAAAAAACCACTAGGGAATAAGACAGTTTCAAAGTAGCTCCCAGAGGTTATTTACTCTACCTACTATTTTTACAATGAGGAAATCTGAGAGATACCATCTTAAGCAAGTGATCAAACAATATCATCTGTCGAACTGGTATCACATATCCCTTGTGATGCACTCAAGGGACATGTGATATATTATCAGCTCTATAATATACTGGCCAAAATGTACTGCAGTCATTATGCTGCACACTTGTCAATGGCATAGCCTTTATTTAATAAAGGAAACATAGATCCAAATTGAAAATATTAGCAAAAAAACTGGTGTAGATTCTTTTTAAAATGTCAATGTTAAGGCCAGGCGTGGTGGTGCACGCTTGTAATCCCAGTACTTTGGGAGGCGGAGACCGGAGGATCTGGGTTCGCGGCCAGCCTCAGCTCTCTCTCTCTCTCTCTCTCTCTCTTTCTCTCTCTCTCTCTCTCTCTCTCTCT
>PVJS01031802.1:0-23178 GCA_004027185.1 Glis glis | reverse complement strand
CTCACTAAGGAGAGAGAGAGAGAGAGAGAGAGAGAGAGAGAGAGAGAGAGAGAGAGAAAGCTGAGGCTGGCCGCGAACCCAGATCCTCCGGTCTCCGCCTCCCAAAGTACTGGGATTACAAGCGTGCGCCACCACGCCCGGCCACTTCCCTCTAATTTAAAAAAGCACATGGCTAAATGGTCTGCTCAGCATTGGCCTTGGTGTCTGGGCTGTTTGCAGCCTGGCAGGTAACTCTGACCTCCTGGCCTCTGGCAAGTGTTCTCTGGAGACACAGCGAAGCTTCTCCATTTCCCAGAACCACGTGGAGAAGAGCTAAACGGTCCTGCTGTGAAAAAGTCCACACGCCATGCCTCCTCCCGCCACCACACTTGTCTTTCTCACACAACTGGCTAATTCCAGAGTGGAGTATAATTAAAAGAAACATGAACAGACCAAGGAACATAAGATGAGAGCCAAGACAAACTTGTAGGTCACTGAGGAAATTACCATGCTAGGCACCGGGGAAGTGACCACTGCACCAGGGTACCGAGGGCTGGACACCGAGGACTGGACATGTCCCACCAGCGGGACCCCACCCAGCACACGGGGCCAGAGAGCGCACCAGACCTCCCACCCACCTGTGCTGAGTGCCAAAGCCGCCTGCAGCTGGGCGGGGAGGGACTTTCTCCTGAATGGAGCACTGGCAGCAGCTCGGGCAGACGATGTCACAGAACGGGTGGGCTGATTGAAACACATGAGTAGAGGAGTCATACATCGCCCGAACAATCCAGGTGAGCCAGAGTGGACAGAAAATCCAGACTTTTGTGTCTGGACACAAAACATATGTTCTCAAAGGACTGAGAAGATTTAGCATGGTAGAATATTCTGGAGTTGGAGGGGACCTGAGAAATCATCTGGTCCAGGGAGTTTTGTGTGTGTGCCATGAACCTGTTTTGCAGACGGATGAAACCCACGGATGAACCCCCTTTCTCTGAATTAGGCTTTCAGTTGCATAAAATAAAATTCATAAGATTCGAATTCAAAGAAAACCTACTATATGATAGATTCAATTCAAATTCAAATTCAAAGAAAACCTACTATATGAAAAGACAGTTATCAAACTATTTAAAAAAGCAAATGTGTGCTATAACATTTGTGTGTGTGTGTGTGTGTGTATGTCTATAAACATATTTATTTCTTTATCAGTGCATTCAATCATGAGGTGAGGTGGCAGATCTAATCTCCTCTATGTTGGAGTTGTGATAAGAATGAATGATATTTCAAAATAATTAGTGATAGCTGCGATAGCTATAATGTGATATGCAAGTATCTGACTCCTGTGGACACTATCACAGTTCCTGCTAAGAGTCCTGTGGCACGCTGCCTGCATAAGAAATGGTGATTCGAGCCAGGCGTGGTGGCGCACGCTTGTAATCCCAGTACTTGGGAGGCTGAGACCGGAGGATCCGGGTTCGCGGCCAGCCTCAGCTACTTAGTGAGGCCCTCCGCAACTTAGTGAGACCCTGTTTCAAAAATAAAGAATAAAAAATAGGGCTGGGGGTGTAGCCCAGAGGTAGAATACCTCTAGGTTCAATCCCCGGTACCACCAAAAGAAAAAAAAAAAAGAAATGGTGATTCGAAATTTCATTTAGAAGTTAGTGTGGAAAACACAAAAAATAGATCCCAACTTATGTCTACAGACCCCAAGTTAAGAGCCCTAATGTAATAGCATCCCTTCTTTTACAGATAATAATACTTAGGCTAGAGGGGACAAGTGACTGTGTGTGTGCGTCTGTGTGCGTGTGTGTGCGTGTGCGTGAGTGTGTGTGTGTGTGTGTGTGTGTCAAGGGATGGAGGAAGGGGGTAGTGCCAGAGCTTAAACCCAGGGGCCTTCTACCTCTGAGCTATACCCACAGCCCTATTTTTAAATTTTTAATTTTTGAAACAGAATCTCAGCCAGGAGTGGTGGCACATGCTCGAAATCCCAGTACTTGGGAGGCTGAGACAGGAGGATCACAGGTTCAAAGCCAGCCTCAGCAACTTAGTGAGACCCTGTTTCCAAATAAAAAATAAAATAGGTCTGGGAGTGTAGCCCAGAGGTAGAATGCCCCTGGGTTCCATCCCCAGTACCACAAAAAGAAAAAGAAACAGGGTCTCTCTAAGTTGCTAAGCGTCTCACTAAGTTGTTGAGGCTGGCGTCAAACCTGTGATCCTCCTGTCTCAGCCTCCCAAGTACTGGGATTACAGGCATGTACCACCACACCCAGCTGTGACTTTCTTAATGCCACATAGCTAGTAAGTTGCAAATCTGGAATCAAGGTCCAGTTCTTATGGATGTCATATCTGTTCCCTTTACCAGTAATACATTCTTCTAACAAATTCAAGCAGTCCAAGAATTACATTAAAAAATAAAGTCTGTACCTTTCTTTTAATGCAGTTCTATCCAAGAACAGATGGATAGACTAGGGCCTCGAACCTCTAAGTGTGGTTCCTGGACCAGCAGCATCGTACCACCTGGGAGCTTGTGAGAAATGCAGAGCCCCAGCACCACCCCTCACCATCCAGACCTTTGGAGTCCGTGTCTGAGTTTCCTGTTGGACGACTTCCTGGGTTCCCTTCTCTGCTGAGACCTCCTTGAAGCACAAGCCAACCCCCAACTCCTGTTGCTGAACTGCAGTAAGAATCCAACCCTCAACCTCTGAAAGGCGTGCTCTGTAAGTCTACTTCCCTGGGGAAAGAGCAAACAGAAAGAATGAACAGGAGAGCAGGGCTGGGGGTAGGAAGAGGTATAAGAATGGGAGTAGAAGATGTCACAGGGATGAGGAGGTTTGAAATAATGTAAACAGAAAAGTTGGGCATGGTGGCGCACGCTTATAATCCCAGTACTTGGGAGGCTGAGACCGGAGGATCCGGGTTCGCAGCCAGCCTCAGCTACTTAGTGAGGCCCTCTGCAACTTAGTGAGACCCTGTTTCAAAATGAAGAATAAAAAAATAGGGCTGGGGGTGTAGCTCGGAGGTAGAATGCCCCTGGGTTCAATCCCCAGTACAAAAAAAAAAAAAAGAAAGAATGAAAACAGTAATTACAATAACTGACTACGAACCAGTCTCCAGGTTAGACAACTGACATGCATGATCCCATTCAATTCTCAAAATCTCCCTGGAGGTTGATATTGTTACCCCCGTTTACAGATGGAAAAACTGAGTCCAGAGAGGGCAAACCACTTGCTCCCCATCCCAGCCTATGACAGGGAGAGACTGAAGGGAGAGGTAGAAACCTGGGTGGTGGCTGCCCCAGAAAAAGCTTGCTGGGGCCAGTTCAAGGCCATCCTAGCAAAGCCAACTGCAGAGTCCCTGCCTCCGCCCGCGTCCCCCTTCCTCCCCAGGCCCGCGTGGACCCAAAGCCCTGAGGAGCTCCAGAACCAACCCTGCAGCTTCCCTCCTCCTCTAGTGTCAGCCTGACGGCGGGTTTCAAGTTACAGCCCAAGCTGGAGGCTAGAAGAAGAAATACAGAAAGAAGAAAAAAACGCGGAGGCCTCCCATTCCTCCCTGGTGTCCGCTAACCACAGACCTGCCACACTGGGCCTGAGGTTTCTAGTGCTCTTGGCTTTGTCTTATCCACTCGGAACAAATGCCACATTGGACTGACTTCCCATGGTTTTGTTTCACAACTTAAATAAACCCAAGCTTTGCTGGCATCTCAAAGCAGATTCCTTTTTTTTTTTTTTTTTTTTTACTAGGGATTGAATCCAGGGGCATTCTAATACCTCCAAGCTACACCCTCAGCCTTTAAAAAAAAAAGTCTTGCTAAGTTGCTGAGGCTGGCCTTGAACCTGTGATTCTCCTGTCTCAGCCTCCCAAGTACTGGAGTATTAGGCATGTGCCACCGTGCCCAGCTTCAAAGCAGATTCTGAGTAAAGGCCTGCAGGATGGGTTGCACCCAGTTCAGTTTTAGGTCATTTTAAAGGTTTTAAAGAATTAGGCCTTCAGAAATGGACCAAATTATGTTATATGCACGCATGAATACATCACAAGAAATTCCAGTTATGTATAATTATAATGCACCAATAAAAATTAACTAAAAAAAAGAATTAGGCCTTCGGTATATTTTCAAACTCGGTATATTTTCAAAATTGGTATATTTCCAATCTTATCTACTGAAAACCCTAATGGCTTCTTCCACGAATCTTTCCAATGAACATTTACTGAGCGATACTCTGTGCAGACACTGGGCAAAGTGATTTTCTGTGTTATCTCTGAGGCAGGCATTGTTATACCCATTTTACAGATGAAGCAGAGCCTCAGGTCTCACAGGTAGGAAGCAGACAACCCAAGGCGAAAATGGAGGCCTGTCTGACTTCCAATCCCAGCCCTTCCAGTCCAGCCTTCCCATCTCTGCCTTCTCTTTGTATCATCTTAGGAACTTAGGGCCACCTTGGATTTCAGCTGCCTGTGTTGTACCTAACCTCCCTTTCTTGACCTCAAGTCCTGGAGAGAGCCCCACGGCCATTCTCCTTTGCGCCTAGGCCAGAGTCTGGCACCAGCGAGGGGCTCTGTGAGTATCCACTGACTAAATATTGGCTAACTCTCAGGAAAAATAACTTAAGAGAAAGCCTCAGGCCAACTCCGACCATCTTCCAGAAGGATCCGTACACGCTGCTCTCTGCCCACTTGGACGCCCTGATCAACAACAACAAAAATCCCCCGCTAGACCGGAGAATGAAGATATTGCTGATAATTTCACAAATGCCCAGAACCCCTGCCATCCCTGGTGTCACATGACTCTAGAAAAAAGGCTGCTTCCTCAGCTGCAAAACATTTCACAAGCCTTAGTTACTGGTGGAGTCCCTAAGGGTGCCGCTGAGCCAAGCCGGTTTGCAATGCCAGGACTTGGAATGTCCACCCGGAGAGATGACACGCTGTGCCCCAAAGGGGATAGGCATGCAGAGACAGCGGCAGCCACGCTCAGTGGCTCGGTTCTCAGAGGTGACGTGTCATGAGAAGGAGGGGGTTCAGATCTGGGGTGCCCCAGCCACCCAGCTGCAGCTCTCCCCACCTCCGACCTTCAGCACCAACCCTGTTAACCCCACACCATCCTTCTCCGGGACCAGCAGCTCAGGACTCTGTGTGTGTTTGATTTTGCCTCTTGTCTGGGTCTTGGTGGCCCTCCCTTCCATCGGCCTGCCCGTTAGCCACGTCTGTCTGGCTCCTTCTCCAGAGAATCTGGTCACCAGCTCTCCTCGGGGTCCAGGATGTGGGTGGCACATTCCAACCAGTCACGAGTTCTATCACTCTTGGGGAGCTGAGCGCCCTCAAGCCAAGAAACCTTAACACAAAACATTCTTGGCTCGTGGGCTATGACTTTTTTTTATTATTGGTATTGGGGATTGAACCCAGCACTCTACCTCCAGGCTACACCCCCAAGTCCTTTTTATTTTTTATATTGAAACAGGGTCTTGCTAAGTTGCTGAGGACCTTGCTAAGTAGCTGAGGCTGCTTTTGAACCTGAGATCCTCCTATCTCAGCCTCCCAAGTACTGGGATTACAGGCGTGTGCCACCACACTCAGCCGGCTTTGATTCTTGAGTCACTATCCCCCCTGTCTGCAAAAGTGTCCAAGTGACCCAACTTTGCATCTAGGGGCTTAGAGACTCAAACCTGAAGTCACACTTTGTTCCAGAAGGCGCAGGGTCTAGTCACCTCCGAGATGGAACCCAAAACAGGGGAATGGAGAAGGAAGCTCAGGGGTGCTGGGGACCAGGGCTGTGTCCAGCCTGTGGGAACAGGGCCCAATCTAATTTGGAAACAAGAGAGATGTCTTCCTCGAAAATGGGTCTGAAACCCAGCTGGAGTGGGCCAGAGCGAAAGGGCGTCCGTCTGCTTCCTCAGGTGTGCTCTCCTGTACTTATGAGAAGAAACCCGGGAACAAAGAAGGCAAAAGACCAAGGATGCTCCCCAGGAATGGTTTGCCCCCCAAACTAAACTGGAATTGGATCAAGTTGCTAGACCTGTGACCAGTTTACAGGAAAATAAAAGGGCTGAAGGAACTGGTTCTATAGCACCACAGACACACCATCGCAAAGTCGCCAGGGTAGGACATTCTCCAAACAACTCAACGTCCCCGACAAGGAAGTGGCAGGGGAAACAAGAGATGGAGCACCAGCCAAGAGACGCACAACCAGGGCAGCTGGTACACCTTGCCTGCATCCGATTTGAGCAAACAGAAAAAATAAAAAAGGCATTTATGAGACAAGCAAAGAAATCTCCAAACCACCTGATATTTAATAATTAAAAAGGGGTTATTACTGACTTTGGTAGGCTTGATAATGGTATAGTGGGTTTTGAGGGAGTCTTTTGGGGTTTGTTTGCTTGTTTGTAAAGAATCTTTACCTCTTAGGGATCATTCTGGACTATTTAACGATGAAATGACATTTGCTTTAAATTAAAACACTAAGTGAAAGGTAAAGAAGAAATGAGATTGTGCCCGTGGTGATAACTACTGAACTTGGATGGTGAGGAGGTAAATGTTCATTATGTTCTCGCTACTTCTGTCGAGGTTCAAAATTGTGCAGAGCAAAAATTTTTATTGAAAAAAATAAGGGCAAGGACCGTGTTGTTTATTCTGGCTTCAGTACTGACTCTGTGTGCTCTTAAACAAACTTTTACCTCACTGAGCCTCAGTTTCCTCATCCGGAGCCTGATTGGTTCAAATCTTGGCATAGCCCCTCACTCACTGTGTGACCTTCTATAGGTGTCTTAACTTCTCTGGGCTTTGGTTTCCTTGTGGTTCTAATAGGAGTAACAGTTCTACCTGGTAGGGTTGTTCTGAGGACTAAATGCATTAATTGTAAAGATCCTGGCACACAAACACTGTGTATGAGTTTGGCATTATTCCTGGGGTTGCTGTTACTGCTATTATAAAGGGGAGGACTCCGTTGGAGATGTCGTCCTCCTCTTCTGGAGTGAGCAGAGCTTCAGAAATGTTTCCCAGCTCTCCCTGACGTACACATTGCTCATCTGATGCTTCCTCCACGGGACGCCCTGCAGAACAGCCCTGCTCTCTTCCTCTGAGCACCACCGAGGACTCTGGGCTCATCTCCCCACCCCCTCCCCCTTCATCTCCTCACTTCTCTTCTGGTAGCTCCCTTCGGCCTGTTCCCAGGCCTCCTCCCTCTCGTCCCAGGTCCTGGAAGGAACCGCGAGTAGAAAGAGCTTCCCTTTCCCTGCCCTTCTCTTGCGCCTGACCCCGATGCCACCACCTCTTACAATGCCCCAGGGACCTCGCAGAGTCTATAAGTCAGGAAACTGTGGGGTGGGGCAAGGAAGTTAGAAAGAACTCGAGGCTTCTGAATACATAATGCTGAACTCGTTGGCGATGGGTGGGCCTGGTGCCAGTCCCCGCTGGGGTTCCAGATTGTATTCTTCTTACAAAAGGGTCATTATGAAGGCCCCGTGTGACAGGTCTAGGGCCACAAGAGGTATGACGTCACAGGGCCCAGGGAATGAATAGGTTTCCCAGCCTTGTCCTCATTGTCCGGGGTCATTGGAAGCCTGGAAGGAGGTGTGGGGAAGGAGGGGACACTCCAGGGAGCCTCATGGCAGTTCCCAGCCAATCTACAAAATGGGTTTCTGGGATGGCCCAAGACATGAGCCAGAACTGCAGAGACCCCCCTCTCCAAAACCTGGGGTGCCTCTCAAGTGTCATTCCCCCCATCCTCGCTTCTACACGTGCACACGGAGAGGCCTGTCAGAGGCTCATCTGGCCCCATGTGACATCCTCCTGGAAGAGCAGCGCCCCTCCCCCACTGCCTGTCTCTGCATTTTCTTTTGGGGTCATTTCTGTTTCACCAGATGGGAGAGATCACGCCACCTGGTTAGGAGGGTGTAGACGGGTAGAGCAGCCGGGCTCACCTCTACCTGGGTAATCACCCAACTCGCTGGGTCCACGTTTGCCTCTCCATAAAAATAAAAGACTGAGGTTAAAGGATGCTTAAAAGTCCCTTCCAGTTATGACATTCTGCTGTGTGTTACGAGGGAGTACGGTACCATCTTCTCCATCCCCTCAGAGGAGTGTGTGCCCTGACTGCAGCCCGGAAACCTCAGCCAGCGCGCGCTCTCTCTCTCTGCACGCGCACACACACACACACACACACACACACACACACACACCATGACCTTTGAAGCCAGCAAGAATGCAGAAGTTTGGGTTCAAGTACACCCCATTTTCCCTGGTAGCTCTGAAGTTCACTAGTTTGCATATTGCTTACATGTATCCAAATGGAAATGCACAGTCATTCCCATGAACATATTGAAGACATTACCAAATAATCATCGCAGTCTCTCTCACTGTTGGGTACAGCCCCACGCTCCACAGCCCCGAAACCAACAACACTCTCATGGAGTAGACTGATGGTTTCCTATACTTCGAGGGTATAGGAAGGAAGTGTTGGAACTTCAATTCATGTTTATTTTTATCACATTTTTTAAACTTTCTATTTCTTGCATGTGCTTTATAGTCGCAAACCATATGAGTATAACAAGACATGTATGTCACTTATAAATGTGTCTATAATGGAGAGCCAGGCTCAGGAAGAGTTGGCAGATGGGCTGCAGGACCAAAAATGTTTGGAGCCTTCACCATAGACCATCTCCCAAAGCTGGCGACAGTTACAGTTTGGGGTCTGAGCACAGCCAAAGGGTCCAGGGAGGAGCCCAGGCAACCTTCCTCCAAGGCCACACCGGCCACGGGACCCGAGGCTCCCCAGGGCTCCCGTCACACCCTGTGCCGATTCCCTCTGGGCTCATGACATATGATGGCCACGTCTTCCAGAGTTCTCATCAGTGAGGCTCCTTTTGGCCATAAGAACATAGGTTCCCACTGGAGGAACCCTTTTTCTCTCCAGAACAGTTGCTGCTGGCCCTCAAGGATTCTATGAATCGAAGACAGAGTTCTGGCCCTTTCTAGATCTCTCTGGGATTCACTTACTACGTCTGACCAGATGCATTTGTTATTTAGTTCAGAAAATGTGAGCTTGATCTTTATATAAATGACTGATAAATATATGATAGATAGATTAGAGAGAGAGATATAAAATAAAGAAAAAAAAGAACTGGCTTTCTGGAGGACCATGAAGGAAGCAGCGATCCCAACCCCCTCACTGGTAGAGGGCCCAGAGATACAGGCCGCTGGAGTAAAACAAGTCAGTAGAAAGTAGGTCACTGTTTCATGGGTGCCTGCATGGCAGCTAACACCCCTCTGGGGTGCACATGGTGGATTCAGACCGTGCCGTGGAGAGGGCGGAAAGGCGGGGGCTACTCACCCACACACTGGTTGCCTTCATCCATCTGGTACCCAAAGCGGCAGACGAGAGGCCTCGAAATTGTGGGGTAGTTTGAAGACGAAACCGGTGGGGCAGCTGCTGGGTATGGACCTGAGTAGGGGGTCGAATAGGGATTCGAGTAGGGCCCTCGATACACCGGGTTTGTCCGAGGAATGCATAAATACCCGCCGTTTTGGTTAACACACATCATGTCTCCTCGGCAGGCCTCGGGGATGGTCCGGCATTCATCAATATCTGCAGGGACCACAAAGAGGCCAAGCGTTAGTGACCCAACCACACTGTTCATAGCACTTTATTTATTTATGTATGTATTTATTTATTTTTGTGGTACTGGGGATTGAACCCAGAGGCATTCTACCGCCGAGCTACACCCCCAATCCTATTTTTTTATTTTTATTTTGAAACAGGGTCTCACGAGGTTGATGAGAGTCTCACTACTTCCTGAGGCTGTCCTCAAACCTGCGATTCTCCTGTCCAGCCTCCCAAGTACTGGGATTACAAGCGTGCACTACCACGCCTGACTAAGCACATTTAAAAAACAAAAAGAAAAAAATTTATATATGTATGTATGTACTGGATGTTGAACCCAGAAGCATTCTATCTCCAAGATATACTGCCAGCCCTATTTATTTTTTAGTTTTGAAACAGGGTCTTGCTAAGTCGCTGAGGAGCTCACTAAGTTGCTGAGGCTGGCCTCGAACCTTTGATCCTCTTGTCTGAGCCTCCCAAGTACTGGGATTACAGGCACGAGCCACCACACCCAGCTACATGGCACATATTTAAACTGAGCTTTGTACCAAGAGCGCCGTGAAGGAATCTCAAGCACACGTGACTAGCATCTGTTCCAACTGGGCTCTGGCTCATCCGAACGGTTAGTTGAATTGAATCAAATCATGATATTGATCACGGCCACAAAAACCTGCACCATCATTTGCTTCATACTTTTCTTTAAATGAACCCACACTGGAAAACCAAGTGAATGTGTTTTTGTTTGTTTGTTTGTTTGTTTGCAGTACCGGGGATGGAACGCAGGGGCGTTCTACCTCCGCGCTACACCCCCAGCCCTATTTTTTTTATGCTTTATTTTTGAAACCAGGTCTCACGAAGTTGCGGAGGGCCTCACTAGGTAGAGAGAGAGAGAGAGAGAGAGAGAGAGAGGAGAGAGATCGATCGATCAATTGATTGTGCGCACGCGCATGCGCGCTGAGGCTGGCCGAGAACCCGGATCCTCCGGTCTCCGCCTCCCAAGTACTGGGATTACAAGCGTGCGCCACCACGCCCAGCGAATGTGTTTTTTTTAAATCTTACATTACTACAACAAATGAAAACAACTCTCAATTAGCATAAATAGGTGTAAAATAAACATGTAACTATTAAAATAAAGAGTGCTTATCTGCGGATATAAAAATATCAGGTACTCTCATTCACACATACTTCACTCTGAAACCACGGGGATGGTTAAGAAACAGCCTAGGAGCTGTTTCCACTTCTATTCCAGATAACAGCTGGGCAGGGGAGGAAGATCTTTGTATTAAGAAAGAGAGGCAGCCGGGCATGGTGGTGCACGCTTGTAATCCCAGTACTTGGGAGGCTGAGACAGGAGGATCCAGGTTCGGGGCCAGCCTCAGCTACTTAGTGAGGCCCTCTGCAACTTAGTGAGACCCTGTTTCAAAATAAAGAATAAAAAATAGGGCTGGGAGTGTAGCTCTGAGGTAGAATGCCCCTGGGTTCCATCCCCCGTTCCGGAAAAAAAAAAAAAAGAAAGACAGCCAGGCATGGTGGCATATACCTATATCCCTGTACTGGGGAGGCAGAGACTGGAGGATTGTAGGTTTGAGACCAGCCTCAGCAATTTAGTGAGGTCCTCAGCAATTTAGTGAGACCCTGTTTCAAAATAAAAAATAAAATGGGGCTGGGGGTGTAGCTCAGAGGTAAGAAGCCCCGGGCTCAATCTCTAGTACTACAAAAAATGGAAGGAAGGAAGGAAGGAAGGAAGGAAGGAAGGAAGGAAGGGATTCTGCTGAGAACTAGTGACTTGCTAAGAAAGCAGAACCTTATTTTACTTTTTTTTTTTTTTTGCAGTACTAAGGATTGAACCCAGTGGCATTCTATACCTGAGCTACATCCCCAGTCCTTTTAATTTTTTACTTTGAAACAGGGTCTTACTAAGTTGCTAAGGCTGGCCTCAAGCCTGTGAGGTAAAATGTGCCTGGGTTCAATCCCCAGTACCGCCAAAAAAAAAAAGGTAGAAGAAGCAGAGGCAGAGGCAGAGGCAGAAGGATTGGCCAGAGAGATGCCACCATAGAAAAAGAAGAGACTTGCAGCCTGAGAGGCGCTTGACTCCATGCATTGGTTTTGAGGATGGAGGAGGGGCCACCAGCTAAGGAGTAAGGACAGCTTCTAGAAATTACCTTCTAGATCTGAAGAACATTATGTTAAGCGAGATCAGTCAATCACAAAAAAAGAAGGGACATATGTTTTCATTAATATGTGCAACCTAGGGAGTAGTGGGGACACACAAGGGTCTCTGGTTGATAATGGAGAACCCTCAGTGGGGCAAGGGAAGTGATACAAGGGAAGGGGAAGGGCAAGAAAGAAGCGAATCAGTGGAAATACTATCATGAACAATATGTACATGTGAAAATAAACCAACATCATTCTCGATACTTCATACGGGTGGGGGAAGGCGGGGGGGACACTAAGAGCTGTGTGCATGTATGTTAACATCAAATAGATATTCATTGTGCTGTGAGACTCCAATTCACCAATAAAAGCATGTTTAAAAAAAAAAGAAATTACCTTCTAGAAGGACCTCGGCTGACAGCCAGCAAGGAAACAGGACCTTGGTCCTACAACTTCAGGGGAATGAATTCTGCCAACAAACCTCATGGGCAAGGAAACAGAGACTCCCGGGAGCCCCAGGAAGGGAGCAAGCCTGCAGACACTTTGATTCTAGTCAGGTAGACTGATGTTGAGCTCGGGCCTATAGAACTCTGAGGTCATAAACTTGCGTGTTTAATAAGCTACTGCCTTCGTGGGAACTCATGACAGCAGCCCAAGGAAACCAGAACAGATGGGAAGCTCGTGGAGGACAGGGATCGATTCCTGGATCTTGGATTCCTCACGGCACTCAGCACAGTACGCAGCATACAGAGTGTGATCAATAAAAGGGGCATTGACCTCAATCATTGCATGTCAGCGTGTTCTTCCACGGGCAAGGAATAGAGTTGGACGATATTGAAAAACAGCTGAGAAAGAAATGGCCCTGTGGTTGGGCTGTCACCAAATGTCCCCACCCGAGCGAGGGGCCCGCAGAGGCACTTACCTAAGCACTGTCCGGTTGGGCGATCCAGGTCAAAGCCGTTGGTGCACTGTTGCTGCAGAGAAGGAGTGAGAGAAACAGGTCATTTTAAGTAAGAAACACTTACTTCTCTTTATTATAAACATATTATAGCGGCATCACAGAATGTTCAGGAAACGGAGGAAAGAAAAAAGGCCTTCGTAAGATCAATACCTGGTCAGGCGAAGGTGTTCATAATAGCAACACCTGCCACAAAATAATAATAATAACAACAATAATAATAATAATATTAATATCAACACCTACACTATGAGCCCTTTTTGTTTTTAAATTTTTTCTTATAATCATTTTACATTTAACATTACTTTGGGGGGGGGTACTGGGGATTGAACCCAGGGGCCTTCTACCTCTGAGCTACACCCCCAGCCTTATTTTATTTTTTATTTTGAAACAGGGTCTCAGTAAGTTGCTAAGGCTGGTCTCGAACCTGTGATCTTCCTGTCTCAGCCTCCCAAGTACTGGGATTACAGGTGTGCACCACCACACTGGGCCTAGTATTACTTTTTAAACTCCCCGAGGCACCCCTTTCACAGCCCCACTTTTAGCAGAGGGTTACGGCCTTTTAATGCACTAGCTGTGAAGAACAATAGTGGTCACGTTAGGTGCGTCATTTCAAGGACAATGACTCTTTCCTCTGGGTGCTATTTAACCTCTTCTTCCTAGAGCCCAATATCCTTTGTCCCCCATGAAATCCTCTCCCTGATTCTTAGTCTGGTACATAGAATAAAAGCTACATGGTGGCATGATAGCAGTTCTTCAAGAAAAGCAGGGTTAGAGACATTCCTGTATTTCAGTCTCAGCAAGACAATTACACAAAGATGCTACCAGAAAGAAATGTGTTGTGACAACCCCAGAGGGTTGGGGGTTTTATTTATTTATTTATATTTATTTATTTATTTTGCGGTACTGGGGATCAAACCCAGGGGGCATTCTACCTCCAGGCTACACCCCAGCCCTATTTTTTATTCTTTATTTTGAAACAGGGTCTCACTAAGTTGCAGAGGGCCTCACTAAGTAGCTGAGGCTGGCTGCAAACCCGGATCCTCCAGTCTCAGCCTCCCAAGTACTGGGATTACAAGTGTGCGCCACCACGCCCAGCAAGGGTTGGGGGTTTTATATACAACTTTAGCTATAACTTTATGCACTTAAGAAACTGCCCTGGGCACAGACAGTCAGAGGGCCCTTCCGGAAGCCCCTGGAGCCTGGCATTTTAGAGAGACAAGCCAAGGAGGCGAGTTTTTTACTGTGGAAGCCCCCATCCCTGGCCTTCCTTCCAGCTTCAGGAGCCGGGCTTCCCAGAGCTGTGGGCTGCTTTGTGGAGAGGATGGATTTGGCCTGCACTCCTGGACAGGGGTGGGTGTCCTACGGGCTTGGGACAAAGGAGATGGAACAGAAGAGCCAGGAGGCTGTGCCACAGGGCACAGGAGACCCCGCTCCAGCCCTGCGCTCCCATTCAGTGCTGCTCTACCTGGCTTCAAAGTCTCTCTCCAGCCCTGCACGCTGTATAACCTTCCCGTGCCTCAGTTCCTCCATCTATAAAATGGGGATGGTAGTACTCACTTCTAAGGGCTTATAAAGATTAAATGTGCTAATATATGTGGAGTGTCTAAACTGTGGTGAACACGGTCCTGTCACCCCGTCCTCCCTGGGCCTAGATGTCTTCATCTGTATCCCACGAGGCTGGATGAGAAGCCGTGAAGGTCCTTTCGAGATCTAGAATTCTTTGTTACCCTTCTCAAGATCTTTCCCATCCCCAATGACCTGACTATGCTTTAAAAAAATTTTTTTTTAATGATGCTGGGGAGCAAACCCAGGGTCTTGCGCATGCCCGGCAAACACTCTACCACTGAGCTACACACCCGGACCTGCTTCGAAATTCTTAACACAAAGGGGACGATTATTCATTCCCCTCCCTTCCTGCTCCCCTCTGCCCTGCTCTGAGATGGGGGCTTCTCTCATTTCTTTCCCAAGCAGAGGGAGATTCTGAACCTTGAGGAGGAATCTGCCTGCATTGCTCCAGGACTGATGCAGGGGGGACCCCCCTCCCTGGTTCTACAAAGCCCAGGACGCTCCAGGCTTCTCCCAGCCCTGAGCCTGAGCCCAAGCCCTCTGCCCCCACACTCCTCCCCGGGGTCCCGGAGCAAGGCTGCCCTCCTGGGTCTGGAGCTGAATTACCAGACACTGCACGCCGGATGTCTGGGGAACCTCCAGTTCCTTCCCTCCCCTCCCCCAGCAGAGGAGGTGTACCCAGAGACACACACAGACCCGAGGGGCCATATGCAGGTGTCGCAGGGCACTGTCCTCCAGAAACGCTCCAGCACACTTCGGCTTTAACAATTCAGATACATCGAGGCTCCCCGAGGGGCACCAAGGAGGCAGCGTCTCCTGATTTCGAGTCTTGGACTGGGAGTCAGGGCACCGGGCTTCCATTCCAGCCCTGCCGCTCAGAGACTACCTCACCTGGGCCCGGCTCGGCTTCTCCGAGCCTCGGTTATCATCGATTCAAGGAGGGGCTCTGAGTAGGCCAACTGTGAAGTCCCTCCCACCGCCACAAGCCCGGGATTCCAGAATGCACGGCTGGACTCCCTCACCCTAGTTTTTAAACACGTTTCTGGATAACTTAAAACAACAACAACAACAAAAACCACTTCTTAACTTAAAACTGAAACATACCTGTGCATTCCCAGGACGTGGAAGACAGAGAGCCAGAATGGTGACAGTGAGGATCCTGTGGAGGGTGAGAGAGTAGACGTAAACGCCAAAGCATATCCAGGCCACGGGGACTGTGAGCTCATGCTGCCATGCGTGATTTATATATTTATTTATTTCTTTATTTAATTTATTTTTGGTACTGGGGATTGAACACGTTGCTGAAAGTCTTGCTAAGTTGCTGAGGCTGGCCTCAAACCTGCGATCCTCCTGTCTCAGCCTCCTAAGTACTGGGATTCCAGGTGTGTGCCACTGGGCTTGGCTCTTCATGCCACCATGCATTTATAATGGTGACTCCCACCAGTGCTCCAGTGGAGATGGGGCATGCCCCAGAGAGCCCGCCTCTTCTACTCGCTTTATATATTGGTATAATGAGTTAGACCATACTCGTGTGTGTGTGTGTGTGTGTGTGTGTGTGTGTGTGTGTGTGTGTGTGTTTTACTGGGGATTGAACCCAGGGGCATTCCACTTCTGGGCTCCACCACCACCCCTATTTTATTTTTATTTTGAAACAGGATCTCCCTAAATTGTGGAGACCCTCGCTAAGTTGCTGAAGCTGGCTGTGAACCTGTGATCCTCTTGCTTCAGCCTCCCAGGTACTAGGATTACAAGCATGCACCATCATGCCTGGCTTAGATCACACTTCTTAATAAAGGGTTTTTCTGCTAAAAGAAAAAATAGTCAAAATCCCACCACTGTGGGACTCATAACGCACCGACCTTCATCTTTCATCCTGCGCAAGGAGACCTGCCTGCATTTTGAATGTCTTTCTTCTGAAATGATCGCAGAGAGTACAAGCCATCACGCCCTCATGCAGAGGACAAGAGAGAGAACAGTGGGACACGAGGCATCCTGCGTTCCACTGAAGAAAGGGGTCACTAAGAGCCTTGAGCCCTCAGTCCACACAGGTGAGCATGCCCAGTCAATGGAAGGGCTCACTGGCCCAGCTCCCCAACACCAGCCCTAGAGTGTGGCCTGTAGGCCCTGACGGAGCGGGGAAGAAGGGGGCTGTGCAGCCCCAAAGAAAAAAACCAACGGGACACGGGAAGGAGCAGAGAAACTGCGGATCAGCCAGCGCTGCCACCCAAAGTCATGAAAGCCCCCTGTGCCTGCCTGCTGTCCAGCCCTCTGTCACACCCAAGCTTGCCGCTGATAAAACTGTGGCCACCAATATGTGCTTATTTTATTATTTATTTATTTATTTATTTATTTATTTATTTATTTTTGTGGTACTCAGGATTGAACTGAGGGGCATCAGTCTACTTCTGAGCTACACCCCCAGCCCTGTGTTATTTTTTATTTAGAAACCGTCTCGCTGAGTTGTGGAGGGCCTCACTAAGTTGCTATGGCTGAGCCAGGCGTGGTGGTGCACGCTTGTAATCCCAGTACTTGGGAGGCTGAGACAGGAGGATCACAGGTTTGCAGCCAGCCTCACCTACTTAGTGAGGCCCTCCGCAACTTAGTGAGACCCTGTTTCAAAATAAAAAATAAAAAAACAGGATTAGGGGTGTAGCTCAAAGGTAGAATGCCCCTGGGTTCAATCCCCAGTACTGCAAAAAACAAAAAAGTTGCTAAGGCTGGCCTTGAACCTGTGATCCTCCTGTCTCAGCCTCCCAAGTGCTGGGATTACAGGCCCCTGGGTTCCATCCGCAGTACCACAAAAAATAAATAAAGCAAGAAAAAAAAATACAAAGTCTGTACCACCTCACACCTATTAGGATGACTTAAAAAAAAAAGAACAGAACAGAACACGTGATGGCAAAGCTGCAGAGAAATTGGAACCTTGTGCATTGCTGGGGGAACGTAAAACTGGTGCAGCCACTGTGGAAAACAGTGTGACAGTCCCTCCCAGATTAAACATAAAATCACCATACGATCCAGCAAGTCCACTTCTGGTATAAACCTAGAAGAACTGCAAGCAAGGACTGGAACAGACATCCGTACACCCACGGGCAAGGTGGGCTTATTCACAAGAGCCACAAGCTAGACACAATCCAGCATCCATGGAAAGATGAATGGCCAAGCAAATATGTATGTGTGCGTATAAATATGGAAACAAATATGTGTATCTATACACATATATATGCACAAGGGAATATTATTCAGACTTAAAAAGAAAGGAAATTTTGAAACATGAGACAACATCGGCAAACCTTGGGGACAGTAAGCTAAGCAAAGTATGCCATTCACAAAAAAAGGTCAAGTACTGTAGAATTCCATTTATATGAGGTACCCAGAGTTGTCAAACTCAGAGAAAGAGACTGTGGAACGGTGGTTGCCAGGGGCTGGGGGATGTTTCAGTTTTGCAAGATGAAAAGAGTTCTAGAGATTGGTTGTACAGCATAGAAGATGCACATAATGCGGCTGAACTGGACACTTAAAGCTGGTTAAGATGACTTGGGAGGCTGACACAGGGGGATCGCAGGTTCGAGGCCAGCCTCAGCAACTTAGCGCGACTCTCAGCAACCTAGTGAGACCCCGTTTCCAAACAAAAAATAAAAAAGGGCTGGGGGTGTAGCTTGGAAGTGGAACGCCACACACACACACACACACACACACACACACATCTTTAAGATGGAAAAACTACATTTATGCAGACACACAGCTTTATGAAGTACTGTCATTATTCAGTTCAATAGTGGTTTATCTGAGCAACTACTGCTTGCCCCAGGGACAGGAGACAGAGGAGCCACAGAGCTATGATCCAGCCGCTCCCCTCTTGAGCTGGCTGGGAGCCACAGGAACCGACATCTACATACTTTGGTAAGGGCACTGATAGGAATACGGTGCCATGAGAGCCAGGCTGGGGATCAGGACAAGGTCAGGGAAGACATCCTGGAGGGAGTGATCTGGAAGCTTCTTCAGTAGGGCAGTGACCTGGGGACCCGGCCGGATTTGGTGGCCTGTTACTGTGCCAACAGCACTTTGCCACCCTCTCCCTTTACAGAATGAGTGCCCAGTAGATCACAAAGCCCACTCACATCCCTGCTCATGTGAAGCAGCAACCCCGGTACTCAAGTGGCCCAGAATTAAGGTACCATCGAGAGGGAACAGCGCCCCGGCATAGCGCTAGGCAACGCAAGCCCACTTCCTTCGTTCATCTAGCCCCCGATCCAAAGAATAAACACTCCGAGCACCGCAAGTTTTCATTTCATCTGAGTGCCTGTGTGAGCCAGGTTCTAGAACTCTGGAGACAGCTCTGACCTTATAAAGCGCAGAGCCAAATCCTAGGGCTTTTTGATATTTGCAATGGCCAGATTTATATCTGGAAGGAATGAAAGAACAATAACAAATTTATTTTCCAGTCTGTATATTATGAATTTCAATGTTTTCTTGTTTCTTCGCATGAAGTTTCCTTTCGGGTGGTTATAAAACCCTGTCTCGTTTATGTTGGAGACAGAACAGGCTGGCTGCATGCAGTGAACTTCAAGAGCTTGTGGAAAAGGCGTGCTAACCCCGCCTCTCCCCCTACTCCGGCTCCCCCATTCCCTTTGGCTAGAGACGGCCCCAGGACCGTCCAACCCAAGGCCGGCCTCCTGCGAGAGCCGCAGCTGGGTCCTGGGGGCCAAATAAGCTCCAGGCTAATGGAGAAGGTTTCCAAAACGAAATAAAAGCACCACAGCATCACAACTAGCTGCACCTTGCCGTGAAAAAAAAAAAAAAACAACCAAACCCTAGAAAATCCCCAAAGCCAACTAAGGACAGTTAACACCAGAGAGAGGAGTTGATGTTCCAGATGGGTCCCTGGAACTTTCGGAATCAGGTGGGTCCACCCATTCCGTGCACTGTCCTAAATACAAGGAAAGCTGTGGCGACCAACCAATGTCTGTCATTGAAATGCTGGTCCCCAATCCCGAGTGACATTATTACAGCTTAGTTTTCTGCATGCGTACACACACACACACACACACACACACACACAGTTTACGCAAAGCAGCAATGTTTTCAAGAGTCAGGTAGATAGTCACTGTGCAGATACTGTCTAGATAAAAGTTCTGCATGGCTGAAGGATTACTTGCCTGGAGTTGCAATTTCCGCAAAGAATAGCAAAGCATTTGCTTACATGTATTTCTGTGTGCAGTCCCCACTTTTCATTGGCTTGAAACTTCTGGGTCCCATGCCCTTTGTGAATCCCACACAGGCATAGAGCAGACACAGCCCGAGACGTGCACAACCCGTCCCTTGCCTGCCCAACGGCCGGCGCAGCAAAGCAATTGCGAGTGAACCAGTTATCCGTCTCCCGAATTTAAAAAATAGATGTCATCGTTAAAAAAATAAAAATAAAACTGCACACAAAGTTGCTGCCCTGTCCGAGGAGGAAAACCGAGGTTTCTCTGCAGTCCTCTCTCAAAGGCAGACTTCTAAAACTGGGAGAAAATCCCCACTCCCCAAAGAAGGCTGCAAGATGAGACTCACGGAGGCGCAGCTTTTTATAATTAAGAGTATCATTGCATTACTGGCTAATGCCTTTTCCAATCCCCTGATGGGCTGAACGTCAGCCATCAGGTTTGGGGTAAAGGTTTCCAGACCCTGCAGAAAGCAGAGTGGGGCGGGCGGCGAGCACCTACCTCTGGAGTCCTGGCATGTCCGAGGCGCGCGGGGAGCGAGGCCGGGAACCGAGCTGGGGCGGGACGCGGGGCCTGCGGGGCTGCGGGGCGCAGGGGGAGAGCGCCGGGGTGCAGGAGCCGCTGGAGAGCCCTGCGCGAGCACCTGGTTTCGCTTAGCCCTCTTCAGTAATTCAGCATTAAACCGATCGGGGCAGGAATGTTAAAAATGAACACTTCATTTTCTAAGTATGTTAAACAATGCAAATGGGGCCTCAGTCTGGACACAGCTGGTTCCGATTACAGCGCTCACCAACTGGCTAGACTCCTCACAACAATCTTGGGGCGTCTGCCAGGGCCAAGTGCTCGGCGCTGGGAGGGGAGCCCGGGCCGGGCCGCGCGGGGCTGCGCAGCGCGGCGGAGGAGGCGCTGGGCGGGCAAGTGCAGGGGCGCGGACCCCCACTTCCCACCCGGCGGGGCGGGGCGCGCTGCGTGGCACGGGGCGCGCAGGGACCAGAGCGGCCCGCACCCGGACAGAGGCCGCTGCAGGGACTAGGGGCGCAGGACTGATGGGGAGGGCAGAGCTGGGGGGCCCAGGTGTGGGGCGAGGGGGGCAGAGGGGGTGCGGAGAGGAGGGGGGTGGGACGGACAACCTCAGGCTGGACACCCTGCCCTCCCCGTCCTGCGCCCCTGGTTCCCGGGCATCTTCTTGCTTTAATTAGAAAGGATCCCTTGGCTTGAAAGTGATTCTGACAAGTGGAAAGGTGTTTTGAAAAAGACGCAGGGCCACCGGGCGTGGTGGCGCACGCTTGTAATCCCAGTATTTGGGAGGCGGAGACCGGAGGATCCGGGTTCGAGGCCAGCCTCAGCTACTTAGTGAGGCCCTCGGCAACTTAGTGAGACCCTGTTTCAAAATAAAGAATAAAAAAATAGGACTGGAGGTGAAGCTCGGAGATAGAATGCCCCTGGGTTCAATCCCCAGTAAGTAAATAAATAAATAATAAATAAGTAATTAAAAAGGGCATGGGTGTAGCTTAGAGGTAGAATGTCCCTGGGTTCAATCCCCAGTATGAAAAAGAAAGAAAGAAAAAAGATACTCTTGTGTAAAAGACACAAGTGGACTGGCTATGGCAGTCCTGACGTTCACCTCCACCTTCTCTTGGATTTCTCAAGAGCCCTGCCTGTGGGGGAAAAACCCACCAAGTGCTGTGTGCACACATGTCACTATCACCACAACTACATTATGAAGTGAGACTATAATGCACCAATAAAAGTATTTAAAAAAGGAGACCGGAGGATCTGGGTTCGCGGCCAGCCTCAGCTACTTAGTGAGGCCCCTCTGCAACTTTGTGAGACCCGGTTTCAAAATAAAGTATAAAAAATAGGGCTGCGGGTGTAGCTCGGAGGTAGAACGCCCCTGGGTTCAATCCCTGGTACCGCAAAAAAAAAAAAAAAAAGTATAAAAAAAGGTGCCCCAGCTGCAATTCAACAAGCACATAGCTCCTCTCAACTTCCCCCAACTCTGTGCAGTAGAAATCACCTCACTTCATTGGAGGTGGAGATGAGAGAGGCAGGCAATGTCCTCGTGGTCACACAGTTATTCATTGATACCACTGAGTCTTCCAAGTCTACATATTTCATTTAACCTTCTCAAAGGACTTTTTTTTTTTGTCGTTAAGTAAATGGACTCCTACTCTGAAAATATGTTACTTTGAACAAGAACAGCAGAATGTTGATAGTTCTAGAAGTTGAGTGTCCATTAGCTATTCTGTTTATTTGGTGTGTGTTTGAAATTTCCAATCATAAAACATTTTTTAAAATACATTTTAAGCTGGGCATGGTGGTGCATGCCTGTCATCCCAATACTTGGGAGCCTGAGACAGGAGGATCAAGGGCACCCTCAGCAACTTAATGAGACTCTCAGCAACTTAGCAAGACCCTGTTTCAACATAAAAAAATCTTTAAAAGGGCTGGGGTTGTAGCTTGGAGGTAGAATGCTGCTGTGTTAAACCCCCAGTACAAAAAATACATTTTATTTACAAGGTTGTTCATCCCTCCCATTAGTCATGATAGCAAAAGATTATAAGCGATGTTAAGGTGCAGCCATAAGGTTCCAATAGAGTTAAAGAAAGAGACCCCCAAAGTAGACAAGAACATGCAACCATTTTTTAAAAGCTAGACACATGAGACTACATACTGGCTGATTCCGTTTATATAAAATTCAAAGTCAGGTAGTAACTGGGAGGGGCACACTCTTGTGTCGTCTCTACCTTCTGGGAGCTGGTAATAGTCTAATTATCAATCTGGGTGCTGCTTACAGAGGGGTGTGTATAATTGGGATCCATGAAGTCTTATATACAATTTATTTTCTAAAAAAATGACTGAAGAGGCTGCTTATGCACTAATATTGAAGGATTTCCAGTATATTTTGTAGGTCAAATCTGTAGAATGTTGGTAATTTCACATAGATCAATCTAATATTATGTACTAATGTAAAAAGTATAATACGAGCTGGGCGTGGTGGCACACGCTTGTAATCCCAGTACTTGGGAAGTTGAGCAGGAGGATTACAGGCTCAAGGACAGCTTCAGAAACTTAGTGAGGCCCTGGGCAACTTAGTGAGACTCTGTTTCAAAATAAAAGAATAAAATAGGGCTGGGGGTGTAGCTCAGAGGTAGAATGCCCCTGGTTTCCATCCCCAGTACCACACACACACACACACACACACACACACACACACACACACACACACAAGTATAACACAAATGTAATATATAAGTAAAGAATAAATAAAGTATGAATAAAAAGTAAGTTAAAGAACTGTGCGTAAAACGTGCCACCACTTGCAAACAGATACATGAGTTCTTCCTTGTCTGGGTACAGAAAAGACATTCTGAGAGACTTGCATTGTCTGTCTTACTCAGCTCTGGTTGCTATAATCAATTACCGTAGACTAGCTGGCTGAAACGACAAGCATTTATTCCCCACAGTTCTGGAAGCTGGGGGTCCAAGATGCGGGAGCAGCATGGCCAGGCTCTGGTGAGAGCTCTCCATGCTGCAGGAGGCCTTCTCCTCATGTCTTCACCTAGTAGAAAGAGAGAAATTGAGCAGGGCGTCTTTTTTTATAAGGGCACTGTTATAGTTAGATATAAAATGTCCCCTACAGAGCTCATTTATTAATGTTGGGAGTTGATGTAATTGAGTCATGAGGGTTGTAGTCCCAGCAGTGGATAAATCCATTGTAATGG
>PVJS01031801.1:0-23174 GCA_004027185.1 Glis glis | reverse complement strand
TACTGCCACTCCACTGTTCTATTTGGCTACTTCATAATCATCCTTCAAAATGCAGCATAGAAGTCAGTTTCCCCATGGTCTAACTCGTTTGAGCTAAGTATCCTTCACCTTTGTCCTCACATATTTATAGCTAAAGGTTATCATCTTTATCAAAATCAATATAATTAACATCACCATCATAATATTGATTACTTACTAAGCTTTATCTATGTACTTGAGACTTTGCCAAGTTCTTTCCAAATATTATTTCATTTACTTTTCACAAAAACCCTGCACAGTAGCTATTATTGACACCACATTTTACAGATAAGGAAAATTGAGTCAGCATTTGTCATTTGATATAGATCACATACAAAGTTAAGTTTTAGAAAAGAGATTTCAATCCATGTTGAGGAAATAGCAAAGCCCATGCCCTTTGTCACTTAGCCAATCATTGACACTTTTTTTTATTTGTCTCCCCATTTAACTGTGAACTTTTTGAGAGCTTCCATGTGCCTACATGGTAGGTTATCTGAAGACACATCTGATCTCTGACATCTCCTACACTGTCAAATAGAAACATAATGTGAGCCACCATTGTGGATCATACATAAACTTTTTATTTTCTAGTAGCCACATTAAAAAAGAAAAAGGTAAACAAAATACTATTTCTTTTTTTTTTTTTGTGGTACTGAGATTGAACCCAGGGGCATTCTACCTCCAAGCTACACCCCAGTCCTGTTTTTTTTTTTATTCTTTATTTTGAAACCAGGTCTCACTAAGTTGCAGAGGGCCTCACTAAGTAGCTGAGGCTGGCTGCGAACCCAGATCCTCTTGTCTCAGCCTCCCAAGTACTGGGATTACAAGCATGCGCCACCATGCCCGGCTACAAAATACTATTTCTATATGTAATTAATATAAATGAGATATTTTACATTTCTTTTTTAGTACTAGGTCTTTGAAATCTATTGTGTATTTGATATGTATGTAATATTTCAATTCAGACATATAGCTAGTAGCTACCATATGGAAAGAACAGGTTTATCCCATGTCTATAAGAATATACTCAAAGTGCTCAATATAAGTTTGTGTAATAAATAAATGAATGAATACATAGAAATGGAGAATTGTTTATTTGAATTCATAAAAAGAATAAATTTACCTTTATGGAATTTTTAAAAGTCTATTCATGAGAAAGTTAAAAAAATGGCCATTTCAAAACAGCATGGATAAGCAGTAGTGTGTCCATGTTGTAATAATTTCAGGATTACATCACATTCTGCCCTATCATGAAGAATTGCCTGCTCAGCTGTGTATGAGTACTGAAATCTATAGCAGTATTTCAGTCAGCTCAAAATTTAATCTACAATATTAGACCATGGCTTGCCAATATTTAGGCTTGGGTTCTAAATTACAATACATTATATATTTATTTTTCTTTCTTTCCTTTTTTTTTTGGTACTGAGAATTAAACCCAGGGGCATTCTACCTTTGAGCTACACCTCCAGTCCTTCTTCATTTTTTATTTTGAAACAGGGTCTTTTTAAGTTGCTGAGAGTCTTGATAAATTGCTGAGACTGGCCTCAAAACTGCAATCCTCCTGTCTCCGCCTCCAAAATACTAGAATTACAGGCATGTACCACCATACCTGGCTATATTTCATCACTAAAACTTCTTTAAATCATCCTAATCATTGACTATTAAAGCAAGTTAATAATATATATATATATTTTTTTTTAATTATACCAAATTAAATCAGCACGTTTATAATGAGTAAATAAAGTATAAATAAAATATATCTCCTGAAAGCCCACCAAGTGCTGTGTGCAGGTATATCACTATCATTATGAACTACATTATGATGTGAGACTATAATGTACCAATAAAAGTATAAGAAAATTAAAAAGAAAAAAAACGTATATCTCAAATTAACCTCCATGGAGAATATTTTCATCATTAAAGCAGGACTCTTTTATTTTTGGTACTGGGGATTGAATCCAGGGGCATTCTACCTCTGAGCAACACTCCTAGCCCTAATTTATTAAATTGTTGAAACTGGCCTCAAACCTGAGATCCTCCTGTCTCAGCCTCTCAAGTACTGGAATTACAAGCATGCACCACCACACCCAAATAAAGCAAGACATTTTTTTTGTGTGTGCGGTACTGGGGATTGAACCCAGGGGCATTCTACTTCCGAGCTACACCCCCCAGCCCTATTTTTTAATTCTTTATTTTGAGGCCCTCCACAACTTACTAAGTTGTGGAGGGCCTCACTAAGTAACTGAGGCTGGCCGTGAACCCAGATCCTCCAGTCTCAGCCTCTCAAGTACTGGGATTATAAGCGCATGCCACCACGCCCAGCTAAAGCAAGACATTTTAAATTCAGGGATGTCTTAATACTGAATTGAATATTATTTGTAGAAACAATCAGTATTTTTACAAAGCTTTTTACATGGTAACAGATCAATGAAACATTATTTTGTCTGTTGCAATTAAAAAAAATCATGGACTCCCATCTCAATGGTAATATTGTGTATTACAAAAACTAACCTAGGGGGAGAAATATTCCCCAATAAAACTGAAAATTGCTAAAACTGCACATAACAAAATTAGTCCTGATTAAAAATAAAATAAAGAAATTTAGATCTGCAAAATTTGACTTGGAAATGATTGACAATAGAATCCCCAATATCTCCCCCCACACACACACACAATACTATTAATAAATAAAATGTGGTGTGTGTCTGTAGAATGGAATATTATTCAGTCATAAAAAAGAATAAAATTCTGTCATTAGCAGCAACATGAATGAGCCTGGAGAACATTATCTTAAGTAAAATAAGCCAGGCTCAGAAAAATAAATATTACATGTTCTCACTCATATAGCAAAGCTAAAAAAGTTGATCCCACACAAGTAATAATACAATAATAGTGGCACATCACTATGACAAGAGCTATAATCTATAAAATTTTACATGGACAAAAAGATTAATAAATCAATGACTGTTTTAAAAGTTAGGTGGACTTTGTGAAGACTGAGAGATTGGGGTCCAATTTCATTCTTCTACATGTGTATATCCAGTTTTCCCAGCACCGTTTGTTGAAAAGTCTGTCTTTTCTCCAGCATATTTTTGGCACCTTTGCCAAAAATCAACTGGCTATGATAATTGCAAGGATTTGTCTCTATATCTTCTGTTCTATTCCATTGTCTATGCATCTGTTTTGTACCAAAAGCATGCTGTTTTTGTTACTGTAGCTCTATAGTTCAATTTTAAATCAGATATTGTGATATCTCCAGTATAGTTCATATTGCTAAGAAATGCTTTGGCTATTCTAAGTCTTCTGTTATTCCGTTTAAATTTTAGGACCATTTTTCTAGCACCATAAAGAATGTCATTGGTATTTTGGTAAGTATTGTACCTGTAGATTGTTTAGGGTAGCATGGCTGTTTTGGCAATATTTATTCTACCTATCCAAGAACATGGGAAGTCTTTCCATCTTCTAAGATCTTCTTCAATTTTCTTTCTTCAGTGTTCTATAATTGTCATTGTATAGTTCATTTACCACCTTGGTTAAATTTATTCCTAAGTATTCTACTTTATTTAAGCCTATTGTGAATGGAATTTTTTCTGGGTTACTTTTTTCAGTGAACTTGTGGTTGGTGTATAGAAAACTATTGGTTTTTGTAAATTGATTTTTGTATCCAGCTATTTTGCTGCATTTGTTTATCAGCTTTACAAGTCTTCCAGTTTAGTTTTTGGGACCTTCTAAATATAGGATTATGTCCTCTGCAGAGATAATGTTGCTTCTTTCCCTGTTTGTATCATTTTAATTTCCTTCTCTTGCCTTTTTGCTCTAGCTAGAATTTCAAGTACTATACTGAATATGAGTGCTAATATTGGGCATCCTTTTCTTGTTCCTAATTTTAGAGAAAATGCTTTCAGGTTTTCCTTGTTTAGTATGATGTTGGCTTTGGGTTTATATCATATTGCCCTTATGACGTTGAGGTAAATTCCTTCTATCCCTACTATCATCAGTGTTTTTAACTCAAAAGTTGACCCCAGATGGCTCACAGCCCTAGAAATTAAATCAGAAACTTTTTAATTGTTAGAAGAAATCATAGGACCAATTCTCCAACACATAGGTACTGGTACATACTTCCTTAATAAAACCCCCAAAGCTCAGAAAATAAACCAAGAATCAATAAATGAGATGGCATCAAAGTCAAAAGCTTCTGCTCAGAAAGGAAAATAATCAAGAGTCTAAAGAGAGAGCCTATAGAATGGTACTACTACTAACAGAATGCCAGCTACTCCTCTGATAGAGGACTAATATGTAGAATATATAAAGAACTCAAAAAACTTAACTCTAAAAAAGCAAGTAACCCAATCAAAAAATGGGCAACTGAATTGAATAGACATTTGGATTGAGAAAGGAAACAGTTTAAATAATATTATGTCCATATATGAAAGTATCACTGCCGATCTCACTAACATGTACAGGGAGGGAGGACGAGGGAGCAGGGTGGAGTGTGGAGGAAAGTACACCAAGGATGTGTGCATGTATGTCTGTATCACTTTGAACCTCACTATGATGTATAATTACAATATTCCAATAAAAATATATTAAAAACCAAATAACTGTTAGGCAGAAAAAGACCCAGGTTAAAATAATTTTACTAAAATAAAAATAAAAATTTAAAGGTTATATCTGTATGGAGGCGGGACTTCTGAAATGGTGAAGTGGGGAATCCAGCATATCCTTTCCTTAAAATCAATGATAAAACTTGACAACATTACTAGTAATAATCATTTCAGGACTGTGAAAATTGGCCAAAGATATATAGCAAATTGAGAAATGTTTATTCATGAAAAGCTACTCAACCTCAGGTTAGATGATGAAAATTAGCGCCATCATTGCTTGAGCATGCTCGCAGATCAGTCAATTTGTTAGGTCTACTATGTTGGGAGCAATCACAAGAACCAGTAGCTGTGCTGCCCGAGGGGACTTACTTGATTTGGAGTGCAACATGAGAACAAATGCATGATTAGTGACATTACAGTAACAACAGCAATCTGTAGCAAGCAAAAAAGGGAAAGCAAGTGGCTCATCTGACCTGATGTGGTTCTGATCAGGACATGCAGAACATTAGCAAACAAGTTGGAAGTTTAATAGAGAGATCCTGTAAATGAGATGCCCGTGAAAAGCCTTGGTAAACTATTTTAAGGCTGATAGGAAAGTCTTGCAACTGCTCAGGAGAGACCAGAGATGGCCTGAGCCTCTCTACACATCCCTGGCTGAATATGAGGCCACAGTGCAGAGGAGACATAAAAGCATCTAAAGAAAGAAAGAGCTGAACATCAATGGACATGATGTACAGACGCGAAATTATAATGCCAATCTCAATGTTTCGCACAGGGAGAGTGCGGGAGTGCAGTGGGAGCTGGGAGGAGACTCACCGAGTGCTGTGTACATGTATGTTTCATCACCCTGAACTTCATTATGATGTATGATTACAATGCACCAATTAAAAAAAAGTGAGAGTTGACATGGAATTGACTTGGAATGGATTCCCCAACCCAAAAGCAGATACATCAGTGGAGGGTGGCAGCCTTACTGATTTATTTAAAGTATTCAGGAATATCCAGGTGTGGTGCAGTGGCGCATGCCTGTAATCCCAGTAGTTGGGAGGTTGAGACAGGAAGATCACAGGTTCAAGACCAGCATCAGAAACTTAGTGAGACTCTCAGCAACCTAGTGAGACCCTGTGTTTTTTTTAACATGCTTTTATTGGTGCATTGGAGTCTCATATCACAAAGAATATCTATTTTATGTTAACATACATGCACACAGCTCTTAGTGCCCCCCACCTCCCCCCACCCATATGAAGTACCAAGAATGATGTTGGTATATTCTCACATGTACATATTGTTTATGATAGTAATTCCACTGATTCGCTTCTTTCTTGCCCTTCCCCTTCCCTTGTACCACTTCCCTTGCCCCACTGAGGGTTCTCCATTATCAACCGGAGTCCCTTGTGTGTCCCCACTACTCCCTAGGTTGCACATATTAATGAAAACATATGTCCCTTCTTTTTTTTGTGATTGGCTGATCTCGCTTAACATAATGTTCTCCAGATCCTTCCATTTTCTTGCAAATGATGTTATTTTGCTACCCCAATTAGAATGGCAATCATTAAGAAGTCAAACAACAACAAATGTTGGTGAGGATGTGGGGAAATTGGGACTCTTCTACACTGTTGGTGGGATTGCAAACTAGTTCAACTACTATGGAGATTCCTCAGAAAACTGGGAATGGATCCACCATATGATCCGGCTATACCCCTACTGGGTATCATACCAAAGGGATTGAAACCAGAAAACTACAGTAATATATGTATACCCATGTTCATAGCAGCACAATTCACAGTGGCCAAATTATGGAACCAACCTAGATGTCCATCAACAGATGAGTGGATTACAAAATTGTGGGAAATACACACAATGGAATTCTACTCAGCAATAAAGGAGACTCTGTTTCAAAACAAAAAATAGAAAGGGTTGGGATTATAGCTCAGAGGTATAATGCTCCTGGGTTCAATCTCTAGTACCAAGAAATAAAATAAAATATCAAGTATCATGACACAAACTATAACCAAATACTGGCTGATCACTGAGCTATGTTGATTTAGGGGTGAACCCCTAAGAAGCCAGAACTTAAAGGAAAAACAAGAATTAAAAACCTAAGGAGAAATATCAGTGACTGTAGGTGTAGATCACATAGATTTGGTGCAGATAAATTACAAACAAAAACACTAGGAATAACAAAAGCTCTGAGTGTGAGGCAGAATCCAGATTTGGTACAATATGATATCTAAAGTGTCCAATTTCCAAAAGGGGGGACAGACATGCAAAGGACATGAAAATGTGATCTGTGCTCAAGAAAATAAAAAAAGTCAATAGAACCTCTCTACCAGTGAACAAAGAACTTAAAACAGCGATTACAAATACATTTGTTCCAAGAAATAAAAACTATGTTTGAAGGATTAAAGTATGACTGTGTCAATGCAACTAACAGAGAATCTCAATAAAAACAGACCAATTATAAAAAAACCTAAGTGGAAACTCTGGAGTTTCAAGTGTTTTTCTTTCTTGCTTTTTTTTCTTTTTCTTTTTCTTTTTTAATTGTTTGTTTTTGTTTTTGTGGGTGTTTTCATGGTACTGGGGATGAAACCCAGGGGAATTCTACCTCTGAGCTACACCCCCAGTCCTATTTCATTTTTATTTGGAGAAATGGTCTCACTAAATTGCAGAGGACCTCACTAAGTTGCTGAAGCTGGCTGTGAAACTGTGATCCTCCTATCTCAGCCTTCCAAGTACAAGGATTGCAAGTGTGAGCTACCACACCTGGCTTGAATTTAAAGTTTAATAATAGAAATTAAAACTCACTAGAGGGATTCACCATTAGTTCTGAAATGTCAGAAGAAAATATCAGTGAACTTGATGATTACTAAATAGAAATTATCTAATCTGAACAGCAGAAAAAAAGAAAAATTAACAGAGTTTTGAAGACATTTGGGACATCAAACATGTCAACAGATATATAAATGGGTAAAAGTAAAAGACAGGGAATATGCAGAAAAAAAGCCTCAAATTTCTCAAGTTTAATTTAAAAAAAAACTAACCTATAGATCTCAAAGCAGAAAAAACACAAAATGATCTACACCTAAACTCATTATAGAAAACCTGTTGAAAGACAAAGAAAATCTTGCAAGCAGCAAGAAAAAAAATGACACATTGCTTATAGGTGAACAATGATTGTTGACTTCTCATCAGAAAAAGTCAGTGAAAATATATATCAAAGTACTTAAAATCAGAAACAAACAAATCAACAAAAAAGGGGGAAAAAACCCTATCGAGACTTCTATATCCAAGAAAATTATCCTTCAAAAAAGAAAGTAAAAATAAAGCCATTCTCAGATATACAGTGATACAGAAAATTCATTCCAGCAGTTCTACAAACTGTAAACAACCCAAATGGGCTTCATTGGCTGAATCAATAAACAAACTGTGGTATAGCCATTTAATGGAATACTAGTCAGCAATACAAAAAGAAAATCTATTGATAAACAAAACAACTTGAATGTATTGCATAAGAATAATGTTGAGTGAAATAAGTTAGTCTCAAAAGATTCAATACTGTATGATTCCATTTGCATATATTTGAAAAACAAGAGATCAGTAGTTGTGATAGGTGTGAGTGAGGGAGAACGTAATTATAGAGTTTTGAGGGTAATAAATTTGTTCCATATATTGATTATGGTGTTGGTTACATATGTTAAAATCTATAGAGCCATATGCCAAAAAAGTCATCTTCATTTTATGGTAATTGGAGAAGATAAAATATAATTGAGCCATATACTTGTACTTCAATAAATTTAAGACAGTCAGCATTGCAATGGTATAGACCCTCCAGGAATGAAAATTTGATTCACCCTGGTTTCAAAGAATGACAAGCAATCCAAATACTAAAAATATATATAGTTAGTTTAGAAAAGTCACACAAAAAATTGGTTGGGTTTAATAAAATACACCCCAGAAAATACTATCTTCAGCAAAATTACCAGTACAGTTCTATTAAAAGTACTCTGATATTCATAAACTTTATGTTTAAATATTTTGGAGATTAAACTGGTTGGGACTAAATATCTAATATCTACTGAGTCAGTAGATATTTCTATATTTTTAAGACATTTTTTGGACCCAGAAGTGAAGGAAGATTCCAAAAGTTAAATCTCTACTTTTTTTTAAACCAAAACTATGTCATCAGTTTCATTCACCACCACCCCCACATACACACACAAATACACTGTCTCAAGCTCTACTTCTATAAAGCTCAATATCTATGGAGCATAAGGAAGGAAAAGTCCTGAAAAGGCTGAGAAATTTACTGACATCTTCTCAGATGAATTGATGCTGAGAAAAACCCACCAGTCTCTAATTTTCAGGGCATGGAAATGGCTTCCTCAAGTGTGTTATAAGGGATCTTGTGTAACAGATAATTGCTTCAAAAGGCTTTCTAGCTTTTCTCCTTCAAAGATATATCTCACATACCAAGTTTGACCCAGGAGGATGTATATGGGTTTCTTTTCCTGATCTCCTCCCTGCCATTGCACAGATAGAACAGAAACAAATTCCTCTTGATAGGCTGGCAGAAATGCCAGTAACCGTTGAATACCTATTGAATACTTACCATGTGCTTAGGATCTTTACACACATGACCTCAGTTAACCTTCAGAAAACACGTGCGAGATAACTCTTACTATCCCCATGTTATCCTGAGCTTTGCGAAGATCATGAATGTTAAATACTTTCCCCAAAGTTGTTTCCTGAATATACCCTATGGCAAATGTCTCATTGCCCGTTTTACAAGTGAGAGAAGTGAAGTGACTGAACAAAGTTTACACAAAAAGAAAGGAGTTGAAGTAGAGTTAGAATATAGTTTGATCTAAAAACAACTGTATACTTTTATCAAGGCAGAACTAGAGCACACACTTTGGAACGAAAGACAGAGTCATGCCAGATCCTTTCCACTTACTAGTATCATGATCTTGAGCACATTTCTTAACCTCTTTGTGCCTTGTTTTCTTCTTCTGTAAAGTAAGAGTAATAGTACCTACTTAAAAAGGTAGTCCTTTCAGGTGTGGTGGCCACGCCTGTAATTCCAGTACTCGGAAGGCTGAGACAGGAGGATAACAGGTTTGAAGTCAGCCTCAGAAACTTAGCAAGACCCTGTTTCAAAATAAAAAGGGCTGGAGGTTTAGCTTGGAGGTAAAATGCTGCTGGACTCAATCCCCAGTACCCAAAACAAACCAAAACAAAAAGGTAGTTCTAAATATAAAAGAAACAAAGCACGTTTTGTGTTTGAGACATAGTAATTACTCCATAAAAATATCTATTGCTATTATCATATAATCTTGCACGATTGACTTCATTTAATTAACTCATCCGAGGAACTCTGAAGAGTTGTGACACAGGATTATCTGTCTCAGGAATTGGGTAGGGTGCTCAAATGCTCAGCAATGGGAACCTGTGTGGGGAACCACAGAGGGGGTACCTGATGGGCCAGAGAGCATTGTGACAGATCTGAGACCCCTCAAGTACAAGTAAGTGCAACAGTCATTGGAGTAGAAGGTGAAGAATAACTAACATTTGAGAGGCAGTTTTTAATGCTAGGAATTGTGATAGCTACCTTACTTTTTTTAAATTTCATCTGTAATCAGGAGACAGGTTTTCCTTAGAGTAAATATATCAGCAAATCTTATTACTTTTCTCTAGGAAGTTTCACCTACCATTCCTCTCATTTCTGCTGCTATCTCCTGAATCAGGCTCCTTCTTTCACTCCCAGATGCCTGAACTGTCATGGTAATAGCATGCACTCCATCTTCACTTCAAAGCACCCATGTTCCTGAGTCAGCACGGAAAGTTCCAGGGCTTTGGGTGAAGACCGTTCCTTTTTGTTCTGTTTTGCTTTTTAGTTGAGATTTAATACATCTACCAGAAGATTTGCCCCTTTGAGGAACACAACATAGTGGGTTTTAGTATATTGCCATAACCCCTAATTCCAGAACATTTTATTTTCCCTAAAAAGAAACTTTGTATCTATTAGCAGTCACTACCTATTCCCCACTCCCTTTTCTAGCCCCAGGACCACTAATCTACTTTCTATCTCTATGAATTTACCTACTTGGAAATTTTGTATAAGTGAAATCATATAATATATGGCCTTTTGTACCTGGCTATATAACTTAGCATAATGTTTTCAAGGTTCATCCATGTTTTGGCATGTATCAACATTTCATTTTTTATGGCTGGCTAATATTCCACTGTATGGGATATCTGCATGTTGTTTATCCATTTGCCTGGCTACTCAGGCAATCTCTACTTTTGGCTATTATGAATAATGCTGCTATGTTATTTTCAAGTTTCTGTGTGGACATACATTTCTTTTCCATTGGATATATACCCTGGAAATAGAATTGATGGATCATATGATAACACTATGTTTAATTTTTTGAAGGCATTTCTAGACTACTTTCCAAACCAGCTGCACCCTTTTGTATTTCCAACAGCAGTGGATGAGAACTCCAATTTCTTCATATCCTAGTCAACCATTTTGCCTATATTTTTATTAGAGCCATCCTAGTAGATATAAAATAATATCTCTTGTATTTTGACTTGCATTCTCCTAATGATTAATGATGTTGAAAATCTTTTCATGTGTTTATTAGCCATTTGTTTATCTCCTTTACAGAAAATGTATACTCAAACTCTTTGTCCATTTTTTTAATTGAGTTATTTGTCTTTAACTGTTGTGCTGTAAAAGTTCTTATATGTGCTGAATACTTAATTCTTTCAATATATGTAGTTTGCTTATTTTCTCCCATTCTTGGGTTGCCTTTTTTTTTAACTTTCTTGATCTTTGGAAGCATGAGAACTTCTAATCTTAATGAAGTCTAACTATTATTTCTTCAGTTGCTTATACTTAAGGTATCAACTTCAGAAATGATCATCGGACAGGCCTAATTCTAACCAACTCTGCCAATCACTAGCTAAAACATTTTGGAACAGCTTAATTAACACCTCTTAAACTCATGGCTGCACCTAGAAAAAGGAGGTAACACCTTCCTTCAAGGAAATCCTGTCAACACCTTGATCAAGTACTCAATATCAACACTTAGTATTTGGTCAAGTACTAAATTCTCAACAAATAACAGTGGTTATTTCTCACTTGTCCCCATCCATACCAACTTTCAGTATCCTGCAGATCCTCTTTCATGCTTCAACAGAGACCCCACTTCATCTTCCACAGTGACTTTTATAATATTCCTATCTGTACTGGTTCTTCATTTTTCTAAACTTCTGCTGAATGGGCTTCTAACTGCTCACAGAGTTGGGGCTTTTTTCATTGTTTCATGTTAGTATTTTTGTCTTCTTGTGGTAGGAGGGACAACTTGGACCTTTTCAGTATGTCTCTTCACCATCTGTAATTGAACTGGACGTATCCATGGGATGCATAATGAGCCCACACCATGAGCAGCCAGGCACTTGCTATCTATATGCCTTTGGTCAAATAACCTCTCTGAGTCAGTGGGTCAGGTATGCAGGACACCTGGGGTAAAATCACAAAGCATCTTTGTCTCCTACTTTTCCCTTAATGTGGAAGTTCTTTCCCTGCCATTGGATGGAAACTCAATCAGGCTCATGACCTTTATGCTTACTCTCAGATATTAAAAAGTACTGTAGTCACTTTAAATACCAACAGTTTCAGGTCAGTAATTAAAAATTTTTAGTGTAGTTTTGATTCACATCTTCCTGATTGCTAATGATGTTGAACATTTTTTCATGTATCTATTGGCCATTTGTATCTCTTCTTTTGTGAAGTGTCTATTCAATTCAACTGCCCATTTCTTGATTGGGTTATTTGTAAAGTCTTTTAAGTTCTTTGTACATTCTAGATATTAATCCTCTATAAGAGGGATAGCTGGCGAAGATCTCCCATTCTGTAGGCTTTCTCTTTAGACTCTTGATGGTTTCCTTTGATAAGCAGAAACTTTTTAGTTTAATGCCATCCCACTTATTAATTCTTGCTTTAATTTCCTGAGCTATGGAGGTCTTGTTGAGGAAGATTCTACCTGTGACTACATGTTGGAGTGTTGGACCTATGCCCTTCTCTAGTAGCTTCACAGTCTCTGATCTAACTTCCCAATCAGAATGGCAATCATCAAGAAGTCAAAAAACAATAAATATTGGCAAAGATGTGGGGAAATTGGAACTCTTCTACACTGTTGGTAGGATTGTAAACTATTTCAGCCACTATGGAGATCAGTGCAGAGATTCCTCAGAAAACTGACAATGGATCTACCATATGATCCCGCTATACCACTCCTACATATCTTTCCAAAGGGGACTGAAATCAGAGAACTACAGTAATATATGCATACCCATGTTCATAGCAGCACAATTCACAATAGCCAAATTATGGAACCAGTCTCAGTGTCCATCATCAGATGAATGGATTACAAAATTATGGGATATATACAAAATGGAATGCTACTCAACAATAAAGAAGAACAAAATTATGTTGTTTGCAAGAAAATGAAAAGATCTGGAGAACATTATGTTAAGTGAGATTAGCCAGTCACAGAAAGTAAAGGGACATATGTTTTCTCTAATATGCGCAAGCTAGGGAGTAACTGGGATACCAGAGAGACTCTAGATAATGGAGGAGAAACCTCAGTGGAGCCAGGGAGGTGGTCTTAGGGAAGGGGAGGGGGAAGAGTGAGGTTCATTAATGGAATTACTACCATCGACTATGTGTACATATGTGAAAATACCAATGTCAATCTCAGTACTCTGTATTGGGGAGGGGGAGATGGAGAGGTGGGGGAGGCCGCCAAGTGCTGTGTGCATGTATGTCACTGTCAACATGATTTACATTATGATGTGAGACTCTAATGCACCAATAAAAGCATATTAATTTTTTTATTCCAATATAATAAAATTACCCTCGACCCTATTTTCTGACCCTTCCAGGGTTGAAATATAGAAAACGGGAGTAATTGGGGTACTTAGAAAAGTTTTTAGTTAACTGATAATCTCACTAGGGGCTGGAGGAGACCGACAAGAACAAAGAAAGCTCCTTACAAATTTTATCCTAATCTCTAGTCATCTGGCAACTCTGTTATAACCCCAGATGTAGGAGAAACACCCAAGCAGGTCTCAGCCCTGGAAATCTAACTCACCTTGGGACTGTCCATTTTAACACCCACACATCATCCCTGAACTTGTTTTCTCATCTGTAGATCAGTGATAATAAACCAATTTATATGATTTTATGAAATAGAGATCATCTGGTCCAGTCTCCTGCCGACCGGTCCCAACTTTCAACATTCTTTCTCATTTGTAGAAGGGATCCAGTTACCAGCTTCCTCAGTAAGCTGTGTCAGTAATTCCATCACCCTGATATTTACAATGTCCTTCTTTATGTTAAACTAGTTTAAGCAAGAATTTTAAAACTGGGTTTCATAGGAGGTCTGATGGGCTATGCAAATACTTAATTAAAATTTCATAGATGCAGGGGGTGATGCAAATGGCTGATACTATGATTCCTAATCTTCTATTTCAAATTCTGGTGATCATCAAAATAATCTCATTGTGTTTATTTATTGGCTTTATAATAAAGCTAATTCACATTGAATTTATGACAATAATAATGCTATTCTTTAAGTTTAATTTTTGATCATATAAGATTTTGTTTGGAAAAAGCAGGTTTATACCTGCTCCAAAAAATAAAGGATTTTAAAATCAATGATTTATGAACCTAGAAATGGGTTCATAAAGAATAAACATAAATATGAATGAAAATAATATATATATATATATATATATATATATATATATATTCCAGGAACTTAACTAGCTTTCTCCCCACATGTGTTTAATTTCTCTCACATAAAACTGGGAACACCTCATGCAGCTTCAGAAAAATAAATTTTTAATAGATAAAATTAAAAATCCAATCATGGCTAATAAATATGGAATCCATTGCCTCATGATAAGATGTGAACCAAACATAAATAGTTAAAAACATTAGAAAAATCCATAGAGCATGGATGCATGCAGAGTTATTAAAAGAAATTAAAAAATAAAAAGAAGACTTCATGTGGTTCTATCTTTGCCTTTAGCTACATGGTCTTGGATACGTTCATTTTTCCACAACTATTCTTTCAGATAGGGTATCAACTTCATAGTTTGGGTAGACAGCTCTCTTTGTTAAATGAGATAGTGGATATTAAGTAGTATGTTCATATATGTTGGCAATAAAAATTACAAAGCTGAAGTTAAGGAAATAGCCCATGTTCTTCCTTAAAGCACCTCTCGGGGAGTCTGGCTGTGACACAGCATATCATCTGATGAGAACAGACCCCAGATCAGATCCATGAGGGCATTCATTATGACCTTAGTGCCTTGCAATAAGATGTTTCTGGAAACTGAAGAAAGCCTACGTACTCTAGACTTAAAATGAGAAGACTACTTATTAGCTGTTTGTCTGTAGAGAAGAGGCACAGTTCCTCTGAACTTTGGTTCTTAGTCTATAAATTGAGGGGAAATAATGCCTTCTTCCTTCATAATGAGGTACTAATAAAGCTATTGTTATTAGAAAAATCAAAGGTAAAAATGAAGCTGATGAAAGTATCTGTGGTCCCCTCCCAGAACCTGGGGCCTCAGGGAACTTGACTTGGGTTGGAGCCTCAGCTGGATCTAGTAACTGAGCCAAGGAATAAAGGGCATGAAGGCAAGGGGAAACCAGCAGTTATCATTCAGGTACTTGGGACCATGAACAAAGCAATCAACTCCAACAAAACCCTCATTTTAAGAAGTTGTACAGACAGGCAGAAATGAAGCAGACAAAAGAGACATTAGGAAGGAACAAATATATTAGAACAGAGAAGAGAAACACAACCTAGGGAGATCCCCTGAGGGATGAGAACCAGACAGCAGGATCTTTGTGGCATCTGAGGTTTCTCCTCTGGGTTGGTGATGAGTCTGTATAAATTGTAATTGCTTACATAAAAACCTCAACCAAATGATTGATATAATTATAATTATTTGTACTTTGTGTCCTCTACTCAGGGACAGTGACTAGATGATTCTATAATTTGAACCCAGGTGATTAAAAACACAGAGTATTTATTTTAGTAGAATGAACTCAGGTAGCATATGCTAAATGCCTTTAGCTATCTTGTGGTCCTTGAGTGAAGAAGGAATTAGGCATTGTGTTGTGCTTTACACAGAGAGTACAATCAAGGTTAATGAGATATGAGAAAGGAGATTTTATTTATTTATTTATTTATTTTGCGGTACCGGGGATTGAACCCAGGGGCGTTCTACCTCCGAGCTACACCCCCAGCCCTATTTTTTATCCTTTATTTTGAAACCGGGTGTCACGAAGTTGCGGAGGGCCTCACTATATAGCTGAGGCTGGCTGCGAACCCGGATCCTCCGGTCTCTGCCTCCCAAGTACTGGGATTACAAGCGTGCGCCACCACGCTGGCCTGGAGATTTTATTTTAACATAAAGTATTATATAGTGACTAGAGATGCCCAAGAACAGAATAGTGAATTTCCTTTCACTGAAAGCAGAGGATGGACAAACATGGAGCAATGAATGGAGGAAAAATACTAGATGGGGGGGATGTCCCTAATTTTTTCTAAGGTTTCCTTCATCCCTATTCTCAAATTCTAACAGGTTTTGCCCCAGCTTTGCCTTTTCCAAGCTACCCCATCTCTCCCTCAAATTATCCAAATTCTAGTGTCTCTGAGTGCTCTAGACTAGCTCTTCTCAGCTATTTTCTTGTGGTCAGGACAGAAGCAGTTCTAACAAATATCCATATAGGATATTTAATTGTATTACCAGTAGTAGACAGAAATAATGGTCATCCTTCTTTCATTTAAATAATACATTGGAAAAAGTTACTCTATCTGAAAAGTGGTCATTGGCGCCTGCCCTCATTCCTTGGATTCACTTTTAAAACTATGGATTTTCTCCTTAGGAAATTATTACATGAGCAATGCCCAGGAAGTGTCATATACATTTTACAAAATGACAGAAACCATTAACAGCATCCAAAGGTCTCCAGACAGGTGATTCTTAAAAGGGAATATAAATTAGAATTACCTACAGAAGTTTTATATAAGAATCTATAAACAAATACATGCCTGAAATCCACTCTAGAAAACTCTGAGTGAGCAGGTGTGTAATGGGACATAAGTACTTGTATTTTTGAGCTCTACAGATTATTTTATAGTATACCCCAAGTTAAGAAATACTGCCCATCCGAGTGTTGTGGCGCACACTTGTAATCCCAGTACTTGGGAGACTGAGACCAGAGGATCCGGGTTTGCGGCCAGCCTCAGCTACTTAGTGAGGCCCTCCGCAGCTTAGTGTGACCCTGTTTCCACATAAAAAATTAAAAATAGGGCTGGGGGTGTAGTTCAGAGGTAGAATTCCTCTAGGTTCAATCTCCAGTATCGCAAAAAAAAAAAAAGAAAGAAATACTGCCCAAAGTTCTCCTGGGCTCCTAATTTGAAATCTCTGCACCATAGGGTAATTTTTCTATGTATGTGGGGAAATAAACTGTATGAATGTTTGTGTGCACCCATGCACATACATACACACACGTGTGTGTGTGTGTGTGTGTGTGTGTGTGTGTGTGTGTGGTGCTGGAGGTGGAATCCAGAGCCTTGCATGTGCTACGCACATGCTTTACCACTGAGCTACACACCCAGCCCACACACTTCCCTTCATCCATTTCTCTTGCCTTGTCATTCTGGCACCAATGATAATTTTCTAGATACACGGCCCTCAGGCAGAACAAAGAGTCATATTCTTGGCTTTCACTTTGAAAGGGGATTCTTAAAGACTACAGCAGAAATAACATATTACCATCAAAACAAGTATTTTCTTTCTGGGTTTTTTGTTTTTGTTTTGATTTGTGGTATTGCAGATTGAACCCAGGGAAGTTCTACCTCTGAGCTACAACCCCAGCCTTCTTTATATTTTGTTTTGAAACAGGATCTTGCTAAGTTACAACCTAATGACAAGTGACCATGCACTGGCCTCCAACCTGTGATCCTCCTGTCTCAGCCTCCCAAGTACTGGAATTACAGGCAGGTGCCACTGTTCCTAGCTAAAACAAGAATTTTCAGCTGCAAGAGCAGAGCTTTTTGAGAGAGAATAGTTTGCTCTCTGTTTTTCAGTTTCAATGCTACAATTTGAATGCCAAGAGCTGAAGGGCCCAGAGGTATCAGAAAGTAGAATTTAATATAAACCACACAGTGGATACAAAAGAAGTTTCCTCTCCTCAAGAGAGAAAATACTTCAAGCAGAGTAGAAAGAGTCTACTTCAAGTCTACTCTACTCACCCTTTCTACTCTACTTCAAGCAGAGTAGAAAGAGTCTAGGAGGACTGTGGCATGAGTTTGGATGCTAGCAGGTCATTTAACAGGGAATCTTGTCCATACTCTTGGCCATGCCCTTAGAAGAAAGGAGGAAAGAAGATCCATGTGCAGCAGGGGAGAGAGGAATTTTCATTTATTCAGTTTATTTCACACATTCATTTCATCCACAAATGTTTATGTAGTACCTATTATGTATCAGGCTCTCTCTCCAGATGTTAGAGATACAGCAGTTTCTTATTTCCATTATGAAGCTAGAATATATAAAGTCTAGTAGAGAAGTGCTCTTCTATACAATAATAGATGTAAGAAAAAAACTAAACCTAAGAAAAATGAAGGCCAAAGATGTTCTACACATATACTCTCAAGCTCTGAAGCCTAAGAGGAATGATGGACAGCATCTAAAAACAGCCTGTGTCCCTAAGAAGAGGCCTGATATGGTAGTGGCAGGGGGTGGGATACAGCCCCTGGAGAAGTGTCACAGTTAGGATGGAGAGAACAGAGTGATCACTTGGTACCTGGTAAGCAGAGTGACAAAGGGGAGGAGGATGTTTCAGGACAAGGTAGGGACCAGTTACAATGCAAGGGTGTGCATCTACAGAAGGCAAAACATGCGGGTGCTATGGACTAGGGTCATGTCACCCATGTCCCTGAAGATAGAATGGCAAGCCCCTGACCCCTTGGAATTTAGATCAAAACTCTGGGGAGAAGGAAAGTGAAAAGGGAGAACCCTGTACTGACTGAGTAGAAACCAAGAAGTGGGCAAATTTAAATCATTCAGTGAATGATTTCCCATGAAAGTGACAGTGTTTTATAGATTCTGCTATTACTGGCAATGGGGTATTAAACATCATATTTTTAAATGAGGCAGCATTTTGAAAAGTAACATTTCAGACACTTCAGTTCTGTGGTTATAAAATATATAACCACCATACAGCTATTACTCATTATCTTAGATAAAATAGTAACTCTTTGTGGCATGATGATCTTTAATCATTTTTATTCTGGAGTGAGAATTTTTATACTGGGTAGATTCATAAACAAATTCAAAGCAAATTCCACTCAGCTTTGCCTCCCTTTCTGCTTAGGGGAACCAAAGCATAGAGGCTGGAGCGATCGATTGCTCAAGGTCGTGAACTCAGTGGCAAACAGGGAATCTGAATTCAAGCCCGTCGACTCCCATTCCAGTACCATTCCCATTATCTACAATTTATCTGATGCCAGTGGGAGGTGCCACACACAGGTATTCTGGAGACCGGCATTCCAGTTTTATGTGAATTTGTAAATGGTTTAGGTATATTTGCAGAGGTGAAATTGTAAGAAAAATTATTTGTTTGCTTCATTTGAATTTTCTCTAGGGATTTCTAAAGATAAATAATATGGAAGGTATACAATACTCTCAGAAAATACATGAACCAAGCAATAGTGTGCTGGTCAATTTTTTATTATGCTATATTTATTTATTTTATTTACTTTATTTTATTATGTGTGGTACTGGGATTGAACCCAGGGTACTCAATCTCTGAGATACACCCCCAGCCCTGTTTATATTTTGAAGCACGGTCTCACTAAGTTGCTGAGGCTGGTCTTAAACCTGCAATCCTCCTGTCTCAGCCACCCAAGTGCTGAGATTACAGGTGTGCAACACAATGCCCAGCTATGCAGGTCAATTTTTAAGAGCTGGTTCTGTGAGAGCCATAGTTAGTAGAGACTGCTTATTTCCACAGTGTAAATTCTCCCTACATGACCAATTGTGAGTTACCAATATAATGTTAACCAGATGGCAAATTTTCTTGAAAATTTAAAAATCAATTTTATGAGCTGATTACAAATTGGCTTTAGCACACCACTGGAGCCAGGACTATTCTTCACTGGAGCAGAGGCTGACTTAAGACTTACTAGAATTCAGCTTACTTTATTGGGACAACACACTGAAGTGCTTTAAGAACAGAGATTCAGTTAGCACAGATAATTATCATGAAATTGAGATACTTTACCTGAAGTACATGTAAAAGTACCTTTTTCTTGCAATTTCCCCCAGCCAAATACAAAAGAAAGTGTTAAGTCTTCACATACACACACAGTTCTCTGGATAGAAGTGATATTTAAGAGAACAGAAACAGTGTAAATACCCTTTTGTAAGAATCACATGAAAGGAAATCAACCATACCTGCTTGATTTTGTCACCTTGTATTCTGCCCGTAAGACACATCAGAATAGCTATATCTACACAAAGACCGAATTTTTCTCTCTTTCTTCCTACCTTATAAATGTCAAAGAAAACTAAGGAAAAAGTTGAAATGGCTTATGAAATGTGGTTATGGCAAAGGAGTACAGGCATGAGATTGCTAGACCTCTATGTACTAAGAGAATCAAATAATTTAGTGAACCTTTCTCAGATACAATTGAACTTTGCCTTTTACAGTTGACATGTGACTAAAATGATGTGTGTGTGTTACATTGTGAAAGTCAAGTTATATTTTAGATCCATTGTTCTAATTCTTTTCTTTTGGATCCTAGACATTTTTGGAAATCTAGTGAAAACTATTAAAAATGCTTTTACAGAAAATGCATATTTCTGTATATTTGCATATACAGAAAATTTTGCATCAAATGTTTAAGGATTGACAGACATTCTATAACCCAACCGTGGACTTCTGGACTCACACCAAGAACCCATATTTTAAAAGAATTAGGAAATCCTGATATTCACCGAAAAAGAAGGATGATTATGTTAGAAGGGCAATACAATTATCTGCAAAGGAAAGCAACCACTTTAACTTATATTTTTCTTAAATTAAGCTTTTTATTTATTGATTTTACTTATGACAAGCTTGGATTTCTAGACATAAGTATCTGAGAGGCAAAGTTAAAGATATGAGGAGACATAGGGATCTTTAGAGGTTGTATACCACAAGTCCTTTATTTAATAAATGAAGAGATAAAGAGGCTTTAAATACTTAACCAGCTAGAACAAGCCCTGATGATCAAGAGGCATCAAGCTGGTATATACAGGAAAATGTCAGAAGCCCTGAATTTCAGTCAAGTTCTGCAATGAAAACAGTAAACATTAGATTGTCATGTAGTAAGTTAATAATTAAAATCAATGACAAATGAAACACATACATTCTTTGTGTCAGGGCCAAACGTATCAGATTCAGATCTAGCCAACACCTGATACAAAGTCTTTTATAAAGAGAAAAACTTGTGTGAAAGTATTGGTATTAGTGCTGGGAGGGACTTCTGTATAAAGTGGGATAATGGAAAGGACACTAGATTCAGATTTAAGCCATCTGGTTCCAGTTCCAACTTAGCTGTTGACAATTTGAACTGGAAAATCATTTTGTGATCCCTGGGCCTCAGGTTTTGTGGGGAGCAGAGGTTCTTAAACATTCACAAAAGTGTCAAAGCCAGATCTCTTTAAGAACACAATGAAAACTATACACCTTCTCCCTGCAAAAAGTGTACATTTGGCACATCATTTTTTAAGGCAGAATAGGGATCCCAAGTTAGCTACTAAATTTTCAAAGTGGCATAATATCAACCCTCAAGTTATTTATAAGTTTTTTTAGTACAAACTAATTTATATATGTGAAATGTTGTGGATATTATATATTATAGAATTACAGAATTCTGAGATGTAAAACCAAAGGTCAGTTTTACTCATATTCTATATGAAAAATGTTTTGGTTAATAACAGTAATTATTATATTGGTTTCTGTACCCTTGACAAAAATATCTTATCATTTCATTGCTATGATTAAAAAATATCTACTAACCTTTCACTGCTTTCTCACACACCCCACTGCATCTTTCTTTCACCATGAATCTCTTGCCACACTGAAATTCTCACCAGTGAATTGGTCCACTGGATCACAGCAGATTCCGCTAGATCTACTGGGACTCTGCCTTTGCACCTTGTTAATCCCTCTACCAAGAATGCCTCTGTTCATCTAATTCACCTAGTTATCTTCAGGACCAACTTAAATGCACCTCCCACACACACACTTGAACACCCCTCCACTACCACTACACATCTTTGATCACTCTCTTTCACAGCTCTGCAATGGAATTTACTCTGCTCTATTGGAACTTACCATTTTACATGCTCATCTCTGCGATTAAGTTCTGAGTTTCCTAAGAGAAGAAGTCTATCTTGTATCTGTATTCCCAGAATACAGCACATGGCTGATACAGAGTGATCATTCAGTGCACAGAAGGAATGGAATGAAGGGCGGAAAAGGGGGATGGCCAGAACATGAAAGAACTACAGGGAATAATTGCAGTTTACTGGGGCAGGAAAGAACTGTGTGGTGGAGAGATTGGTAACACCTGAACTTAAATCCTGGTTTTATGCCTTACCTATGCTTAGCATATGTGTAACCTTCAGCAAGTTACTTAACCACTCTGATCCTTGGCTTATCCATTTGTAAAATGTAAAGAATGCCTATGCCTCAATTTGTTATGAAACTTTAATGTGCCACATATATTTGAGTACGGTACAACCTGTTAGCAATCTAATCCATAGCACCATCATTGTTCAGAGGATGCTGATGTTTTAAAATGGGAGTTAAAGTTGGAGATTAGTACCACACAACCTGTCTGAGACACTTGGCCTGCAATTTGCTTAGGAACAACCAGTTAAGCACAGGGGCTAATCAGGAATGCATATGTTAGTTACTTCCTGTGCATGAAATACTACCTGTAAGAACTAGGCCATCAGCAAACTGACATTCTTGTAACTTTTCTTCAAAAATAGCAACTTTTGTTAATGTAATAGTATATAAAAGTTAAAGGGCTAATATCTAATTCATATATTAGAGCATAAGTTAGACACAGAAATTAGAGCAAGAGAAAAAAGCAACGCTAAGCATTAAAGTAATAATGTCTAAGATAAGCAGCTCCATTACAGTATTTAATTGTTATCATGGAGAGACTAATTTTTCTCACTACAGAACTATCCCAGTGTATAGTTCTTGTCTATCTTCTTCAACAATCAAATCCCTAACCAAGAGTAGTTCACCTTTTATTCTCATTTTATTTTTATTTTTTGGTTGCACTGGAGTAATCTCTACAGTGGAAGTGCCTTTGGTTCAACAGAGTCCCTGAGCTTGTCCAGTGCTTTTTATTCCCTAATGAAGGTTTTTTTTTTTTTTTTTTTGCGGTACCGGGCATT
>PVJS01031800.1:0-23175 GCA_004027185.1 Glis glis | reverse complement strand
ACAAACCTATAAGACTCAATCACTATCTGGAGCATGAAAGGGAGGGAAGGGGGAGGGAATAGGGTGGGATTGGAGGGAGGGCTAAATGTGCAATGTGTGCATGTATGATGTTCATACCCTGACATATATCAAAATGTATAATTATAATTTACAATGCACCAATAAATGAACATAAAAAGTTAAAAAAAATAAATAAATATGAAGGCAAAAATAAGTTTATGGTAGAAAGTCTGAAAGAGCTATGCCATACAGATACCACAGGAAAACTGGTCTAGTTATGACAGGATCAGACAAAGTTGAATTCTAGAAGAGTTTATTATAGGATGAAGATGATGAAAGTGCTCATCGTTCAAAAACAGAATAGCAATCCTAAAAACAGATTTTTAAGTTACCTGAAGCAAAAAAAAATGAAAGAACAAAAAGGGGAAATACACAATCCATAATTATAATTGAAGCTTTTGTCATTCTTCATTAATTTGTAAAGCAAGTAGATATAAATTACTAAGAATAATGAGGACCTGAACATCTTTGTTGACCAACCTGACCTATTAAATCTCTAGAGAACTCTCTTTTCATACTACTATTAGTTTACCTACAGCACTATTGACTCTATTAATATATTTAGTAAAGCATTTTTGGAAGCTAAAGCCCTTGAATGAACTGAATAATATCTTTTCTTTAAAAGAAAAAACTTTCTATAGGTCAAATGTCAATGTGGTTTCACCAGAAGAAGAAAATACTTCCTAGTAACAATATTTTGTAGGTTGTTCATCTCCTTCAAAGAGTTGAAATCAGTATTCAAATTATTCAAATTACTGATTCCAAGAATGTGTTTCTCAGATCACTTGAAAGACTTTCGGTATTGTAATTAGCTATTGTGAATTTTATTTGCAACATATCAGTATTAAGCAGAGCAAAAATAAATTTTTATATCCAAAATGAAATCTTAAAACCTGAGTAATTTGAAAGAGAATTCTATTGGCTATTTGATTCAAATTACCTAAGTACTGTAGTCAAAATATTAGAACCAGTAGTTGTAGTAGGTAGAATGTATTTTACACAAGTCCCTCTTCTTACGAAGTGCTTAAATTGTAATGGTGGACATGATGATGATGATGATGATGATGATGATGATGGTGATGATGATATGACAACAACAATAGTGATTATATGTTTTCTGAAGAATATCTTCTACACATGCAAAAATTTCATGTATTCTACACCAAGCTTAGTAGATCTGATTTTTCATAATTGCCAAGAGTCACTATTTGAAATAGCCAAATTTTGTTTTTTTTCCTCATAAGCATCTTTGTACAGAATATCAGAAACTGATTTTATGCATATGTGTATTATTCAATTGTACAAGTATTGCATTTGAAATTCACTTCATAAAAGTAAATAAAAGTCCCTTAGGCATTATCCTGAGGATTGGAAAGGCAGAAAATCATTTCAGACAAAGTGAGTATTCTCATGACAATCCCACAGCATGAGAGCGCATTGCTTCCTAGCAATACTGTATCTCATTTTCTAGAATTATTTAGAAGAGCAAGAGATGAGAAATTCGGGAAGCCAGAAGCTATATTGGCTTACTGCAAACACAAAGGAAAAATGCAAATTATAGCAAAGAATAATTTTTAGAACGATATTAAAAACAGTTAACCTGAAACAAAGTTGACCAATTGCAATATTTATTATTACACATATAATATTAAATTCCTTTAAGTCAAAATAAAAGAAATGTATTTACTTTTAACAAAAATACACAGACATTAATAACCTTACAGCTTAATGTACAATCATGTTGAAAGGAGAGTATATATATTTTTCCTGAATAAGTTCTATAGTATTTTTCCAAAGTAGCTTTTATTTCTTGAAATTTTAAAAAAACATTTTGTGCTTCCTATTGAAAAGGAAATTATTAGTACAACTTAAAATCATTTTAAAGGCTTTATTGGTATATTACTTACATGCACAAACTGCATTTGATGTATACAATTTGATGAGTTTGGAAATATGCATACAGTCACACTATCATGGTACTAAAGCTATCCATCACCTTCCAAAGTTTTTTGTGCCCGTGTGTGTGTGTGTGTGTGTGTGTGTGTGTGTGTGCATTAAGGATGCTTAACATGTGATTTACCCTATTAATAAATGTTCAACTATACAATAAGTAATAATATTAGCTATAGGCACTGTTTTTCAGTAGATCTTTAGTGCTTATCCATTTTTTTTGTAACTGAAACTTTATGTCTTTTGAAGAAAAATGCCCATTTCTGCTCCCCCTATCTCTTGGCAAACATCATTCTACTCTGTGCTTCTATGAGAAGAGTTTGTTTTATATACCTCAAATAAGTAAAACCATATAATATTTGTCATTCAGAGATTGTCTTATTTCGTTTAACATAACATCTTTTGGGTTTATTCATGTTATTATAAATGGTAAGCATTCCTTCCTTTTTAAGAATGAATAATATCCATTATATGTATACTACACCATTTTTATCTATTTGTTGGTGGAAATTTGAGTTATTTCCATATTGGGCTATTGTAAATAATGCTGCAATGAACATGGAAATGTGGATATCTCTTAAAGATAGTGATTCAACTTCTAACGAATATATACCCAGAAGTGGGATTACGGGATCATATGATAGTTCTATTTTTTCTTTTTGAGGAATCTCCATACTGTTTTCTATACCAGCTGTACTGTTCTACAATCCCATCAACAGCATACAAAGGTTATCATTTCTCCACATCCACCCTAACACAACCTAACACTTGTTATCTTTTTAATTTTTTAATTTATTTATTATTTATTTATTTATTGGTGCATTGTAATCATGCATCTTGATGGGTTTCAGGGTGGTAGAAGTATACATGTTATCTTTTTAAATATAATAGCCCAGACTATTGAAAACTCAGAAAGATGAGAACAAAAGTGAAAAAAGAGAAAAAGGAGAAGGTATGAAAAAAGGGAAGGAAGAAGGGAGAATAGCAATGGTGTGCATAATTTAATAATCCCTACAGAGCAAAGCATAGGGATGAGTACCCAATATTTATTAGTATGTGTGGCATAATCTTTAAAAATAAGTAAATGTTCAACTAATGCTCAGATAAAGAAAATCCAGGGACAGTTTTGTGGTCTTAATTTTAATACAGTCTTATGGCTAAAGATTATTTTCAGTTGGACGAAAAAAGACAAATTTTGCAAACAAATGTGTGAAGATATGTGGCTGAGAGTTCGTGTGTATGTTTATGTGTTGTGTGTGCGTGTGTGTGTGTACATACGCATGAGCACGCACATACAGAGGCAGCTCTAGATAAATGGTCTGGTGAAAAGGCATAAAGACCTGTGACTATTATTTAGCTGGACTTCTATGACTATAATAGAAGTAGCTTTTCATTTTGTTCATATGTCTTTAATATTTTAAAATGTGGCTCATTGATTTTTCAGAAATTGGGTCATGTTTACATTTTAAGGGTTAACTTACTTTTTCCAGTGATAACTTTGCCTGGACCTAGAACACCCCCTGCACCTTAGTGCTTACTATAATGGTAATTGCAATTTCCATTTGAGATCTAAATATATCAGTTCACTCAGATTTGATCTTCTTTGTATCATTAACAAATTTGTATTTTTTTTTCTGAATCACACAGCTCCTGGGTCATGATTGCTTGGTGTCTAAAATGTACAATAATTTTGGAGGAAAAATAGACGATTAAAATGCTTTCAATGATCTATTACCAGGCCTAATGTTAAATGATTTTCCTCATTCCTGGAAACCAGTGACCTGGACGGAATGTAAAATGTCTTTTCTTTTGGAAAGTGTCAGAGAATGGTTAAATGAATTTAATGAAAAAAAACTGAAGAAAATAAATTGAAAGTGAAAAAAACACCTTCGATATTACTAAGTTTGGCTTCTAAAAAAAATCACCTTTCTAAATTGTTAATTGAATTGATTGAGTTCTATCAATACTAAGAGTCACAAAGCTTTATACGATTTCTCTAGAAATTGAACAAAGGAATCACACTTGAAAAAATGTTATTTTCTTTGCAGAAACAAAATGAGACTGGAAAGAATTGGAAGTGGAAGAAAATTGGATACAAAGTATTTTTACATATCTTTAATCAACAGTTACTGGTGAAAAAATAAAGTAAAACTTTCCAAAAAGCTATTAGTTAGGTATATATGGTATTCATGACACCCAAATTCCTTTTGTGTGTGTGTGCGTGTGTGTGTGTGTGTGTGTGCTGGGAATTAAACCCAGTAGCATACTACCTCCAAGCTGCATCCCCAGACCAATTTTATTTCTTATTTGGAAATAGGGTTTCACTAAGTTGCTGAGAGCCTCACTAAATTGCTGAGGCTATCCTTGAACCTGTGATCTTCCTGTCTCAGCCTCCCAAGTACTAGGATTACAAGCATGCACCACCAGGCCCGGCTCCCCAAATTCCTTTTAAATTAGAAATTCTCAGGAAGAGAATAGCCATATGTCAACACTCAGGAAAATGAAAACACAGGAGTCATATTTAAGGTCATATAAAAATGCATGGTTAAAAATACACATTAGGATGTAACATCACTGATGATGCCCATTGCTCTCAGAAACATTACTATAAGAGTAATGCACATGTTGCAGTGATTTGCCATCTTCTAGAATACTTCACTTTCTTCTTCTGATTGGAGCCATCTGTGACAGTACTGTCTTTTGAAATCGAGATGAGAACAGACTACTTAAGACAGTGAGCTCTTCCCAGATTCACTTACTTGATCACTAATGTTTCACACACTATTTCTCTTCCACAATTGTTTTTCTCATTAGTCCACTTAGAAAGATCCCATGATAACTTGAGCCATAGTAAGATTTTAGAGAGCTAAAAAGGCAGTGTGCTTCACCCATCATCCAGAGTTTTCACAGGCTCTTTGCTGGAGATATAGTTCCATACTTTTATCACTCAAGTCCTACCAAAGCTAAGAATAATTTCATACTGGTAACATTCCTATTGGCAAAGTCAACGCCGCACTAGCGAGAATAACCCAAACAAATAGAAATATAATGGAAGCCACATATGCAATACCATTCAGCCTTAAATAATAAGGAGATTCTGTCATTTGTGACATGGATGGAGTTGGAGAACTTTACATTGTGTGAAATAAGCCAGGCACAGAAAGACAAAATACCATGTTTTTATTTGCATGTGGAATCTAAAGCAATTGAACTCATAGGAGCAGAGAGTGGAAATGAGGTTTCCAGGAGATCAGGGAGGATGGTCAAAGGATCCAAAGTTTCAGATATCTTGGATGAACAAGGTCTTGAGACCTAATGCAGCACAGTGACTGTAGTTAACTGTATTTTATATTTGCATTTTGCTGAGAGAGTAGATCTTAAGTGTTCTTTCAAAAGAAAAATAAATAAAATGACTATGTGAAATGACAGAAATATTAATCAGTTTGGTTGTGGTGAACTTTGCACCATGGACATATCAAAACATCTTGTTGTATACCTTATACAATTGCTTTTCTGTCAATTTTACTTCAATAAAACTGGAAAAATGGTCAAAGGTGTTTAAAGAGAAGGGAAATGATAAAAGAAGATTTGGACACTCCAGGAAGAAAGAGAAAACAAATTAAAAGGTGCAGAAATGTGTGTAAATTTAAATATCAGAAAACAAATTAAAAGGAGTACAGATATGGGTAAATACAAATATATTAATCTGGGGAGGAGGGAAATGATCTAGCTATATATTCATTATATAAAATAACTCTTCAAACTCAAATGACACAGATATATTGGAAGTTAAAAAAAGGTGTAAAGAGACGCATGCAAATGTTAATCACTCCCCCCAAAAAGCAGAAGTGCTTTATTAATATCAGATACAGTAGACTTCAGAGTAAAGAAAGTTACTAGAGACCAAGAGGAACATTCCATAAGAATATAATCAGTCTACCAGGAAGACATAATATTCCTAAACATGCACATTCCAATCACCTCCCCATAATCATTGCTTAATTTTCTCCTGACATAATATTTTTATTTAGCACTTACATTGACAGTAAACTGAGTACACAGATTAAATTGAATTGAATACTGTTGGTCATTCTGCCATTTAAATCTCTGCCTAAGAGTTAATTATACATTTGTATTTATTTATTTTATTTTTATATTTCCAATGTATTTATTATGTAAGTTATACACACACACACACATAGACAGCACTTGAAAATGCTAAAAATTAACAACTTAAAAGCCATAGGGTGTTTACTTCGACATTTGTCACTTTATACACTAATACTTTGTTATTATAGTATAAACCTGTTGGTATATTTGGGTATTTTCATACTTCCTAATCCCCACATTCCACATGGACAGAACATTAGATGACTGCATAAACTTAGAAATAGGTTATGAATTGTAATATCTAAGATATGTGAGTACTTCAGATTAACTGAAAGGCAAGCAGACTAATTACAGAGTCATGGTTTGTGAAAATAATAAGATTGCTCATAATTATAAAGAAGCCAATTGCTGTCACATTGATGTGCTATAAATAAAATCTAAGTATGCATTTTTATATTAATAGTGGTTATATTATAGAATATACCTAAGTGGTCATTTCTATTTAAAATTTTAATTTATTATTCAAATAATAGAGGCTATCATCTTTATATTAAAAATAGGGCCAAAAGGAAACACTATTATTTTTATTATATGTAGGAATAGAAAGCAATTCAATCAATACTTTGGGTCCACAGGCTTTTAGCATGTTCATGTGGTTTTATGACTACAGCCCACCTATGGCTCCTTGCTTCATTTGTGGTAGATTTTCCTGAATATTTAAACATGATTCTTTCATTTAATACATATCATTTTTTAGGAATATCTGAACAAATACAATCAAATCCAAAGCCAGGGTTAATCTTATGGAAATGCATGCTATTTATTGGAAGTTGTGAAAATGTTACAGTTATGACTGATCCAGTTCTCTTATTTCTTTCTTACTCTCAGTTTTTAGAAGTTTAGTACAGAATGTATTTAATATTTTAGAGAAGAAGTCTTAGGCAAAGTATTTTTTATAATCTCATCCAGCTATCTACAAATCCCTCTGTTTAATTTCATCCTTCATCTAAGTTGTAAAATTTCTATTAACTTTATATACACAATTCCAGAAATGAACTCAGGAAGAAAGTGATGGTATCTCAAATTGTATTCTACTCTTAACAAGCTAGTTTATGTTGATTTAAATTTTTGTGTTTCTTTTATTTGATAATCATGCCAACTTTGTGGGAGATAATCCCATCATCAAAAAAACTGAGTTTGACAGAAGAATGACACAATTTTCCCAAAGCTCCAAATCTATAAAGATGGAAGCTTGAACTGAGATTTCCTGATTCGAATTTCAGTGTCTTCTATCTATCCCTCATTTCATTTTAACATGCAGGATGGCAGGATGAAAGCATGGGGCAGGTAGTAGTCTTACAGTCTTGTTCACAATAATTCTAAAGCAGTTTTGAAAAATGTGGGTTCTCCATAAATTAGCAGTTACTGCTATTGTCAAGGGATATATAAAGTTACTGTGGGCTTTATTATTGGCCTATCAAGTTTAGCTTCCAACAGGGTGCATCTGAAAATAATAGGGCAGTCATTGCATATCAGGATAAATGCTCAGTACTAAATAGTTTCAAAGGGATGTCTCTGGTGAACTGGTCTGTTTGCTTAGACACCCAGATACAGTTGTCAAGAGTATTTAGGAAACCTGTTTCACAATCTTTTCCCTCTTAGGTGAAGCCTTAACTAACTTCTCTAGAAAAATCACCTTAATCTTCCCTTCACACTCAAATCACCATAGCATTTTGTACGTATCTCTAGTATAATCTTTTAGCCTACAGGAAGCTCACCTCTCCCTGTTTCTCAGCACTCATTATTCTACTCAAATTAGGAATTACTCAAGTACGCCCATCTGTCTTTCACATGTGTTTGGTCTACCAGGAGACTTGCAGTTTTTCCTCCAAGCCTGGAACAATGAGAAGGCCTAGGAAGAGCCAGTATTTTTCTTATCTTTTTCTCTATTAAGAACTTTCGTTCCATGGTGTACTAGAAATAGGCAGATTAATATTGACCCTTCTTGCCCAGAGCGCTAGCATCTACAGTGAAAGCCAAAGACCAGCTCCATGCAAGACACAGGGAGAAACCCTTCCTGGCTCTGTTATTGCGGGTGCATTTGTTCTATGGAGTATTCTTCCTGGACAGTTCCTTACTCACCAGCATGGCCATCAAGGGGCTAAAGTTCAAGTGTATATTTGAAACAATAAGCCAAAGGAAACATCTTGCCTATCTTGACTCTCAGCTGGTTACTATCCTCAGAAAGAGAAGTTTCTGTGTGGTTGAGTCCTGCTAGGGTCTAACAGAGGAGTTAGGTCAAAGCCTCAAGTGAAAACAGTCTGGTTTTCTGCTTATTTGTTAGTTTATTGCATCTTTTGCCCAGATATTTTCTTTTTCTCAACAAGTAATCAATGGCCTGTTAAAGGGAGCATTTGATGGTTCAAAGATCTGGATCCTATCTTTTGATCTCTTCCCACTTCCTGCATATCATGTGTTTGGCTGTGGGATTATTTTTTCATATTTGTTGTCTTCTCTGCTAAATAAATTCCTTTACGTAATGGACCATTTGTTATTTGCATTTGTTTTCTAGGTTACTTTACAGCCTAACAGGTACTTGATGCTTGCTGAATAGAAGATCAAAGGAATGAAAAAATGATTACATGTCAGGCTGCCTGGACACATGAATGTTCAGCTCACATGAAATCATCCTTAAAATAATACGCTTGGCAATTAATTGTAGAAGTCATGTCATTTGTAAAGTATAACAGGCTTAGTATCAGTTTCTTCCTTCTTTTATACTTTGGAAAAATACTTCATATAAGATAACTGACCAAAAGATCATATGCAAATGTGTAAAAATTAAGCAAACTCCTCTCTTATTCTCTGAAAGTTTCCTATCCAGCTACATTTCTTAAAATTTAAATTGTGGACACAATTTATGATTTTTTTCCAGAAAATGTTAACCAAATAGAATAGCCCTATTTCTAAGATTTTAATTTTTAGATGAAAGTTACAGGGGTCTGAAAAATAGATGCCTGTTTTGTCATTCTCTATTACAATACTGAAAGATACATTCAAGTTTTATTCTAGTTAAAATGGAATTTAGGGGACTACAGGAATATTAGGAAGAGTGGTTCTGACTTGTTACAGCTTGAGCCAACAGCTTGTAAAAGAGGAACTCTGAAGAGCTTTGTACAAATGTAAAATTGAGTGATTTCTCTGCTTGTTTACTTTACCTTTTTTTATTTTGGCAATAGTGATTGTTTTGTAAGTCTGTGCTTTGCAATTTTAATTCACTTGGTGAAAACAATATTTATCTCTGTTAAGAAATCATCTTCTCTTTAGTGCCATGATGTGAACAAAGAAAATAAACTTGGCATAAATAGAAATGAAGAATGCTATCTAGCCAGCAACAAAGGCAATATTTTACCAACCTAAAAAGAAAAGCAGTCATTACAGCCTGCAGGGGGAAAGGCTTTAAGTGCCACAGTATTTAGCTAATTTGTATTCAATACAAGAGTCTTATTTTCTGATATTCAGTGAAAGTGTCCGTACTGGTCTTTTAAAACAGTCTAATCTTCCTCTCGTTTGTTTTGGCTCTTCAAGCTGCGGGAGAATCAATAAACAATGAGGCATAATATTAACACTTTAGATTGTATTTAAAATGATTATTCAATTGGCCGAGATCTGCAAGTCCAGGTGGTGGTTTTGCAATAATTGTGTTGTGATGTTTCCTGCCCAATAGGCTGTTCTCTCTCTGTGTCTAATTCAGTTAATAAATGCTATTTTATTATTGGCTTGGACATTGTGGAGTTGGCTCATTTTATTAAACTCTGTTTCAGTTAGATGTTGCTTTGTTGGGCTGTTTCTAAAATGACATGTTCCAGTTTGAACTCTGGATGGATTGTGAGTTTGTTGTTATATTGGGGATAAGACCCAAAGAGCAATCTTAATCTTGAACCAAAACAGTAATAGTAGTTTAATTATTTCAATAAAAACTTACTTTAGAGAAAGAAGTGTATTGCTGGCCTATAAATTATGCTTTATACATTTATTTATTTATTTAAAGACTTGACTTTCTATATGGGCATATGTGAACTATTTTCTACTAGTCCTTGACAATCATTCAGCTTTGTAATATATTTGTGGATATTATCTTATTAGCAGCTGCCATCAAAGACTAATGCACAACTTTTAAAATTATTTCTGAGATTCTCTAAGTCTTGGTTTTTCACAAAATTTGTAATAGCTAAACTTTATCATGTAAGGCCTAATATGTTCTATCATTTAATGTGGATAAACTGAGTAAAGAAAATAAACTGCCTTGCATCTTATTTATCAAACATGAAACCCAATTATTGTCTTTGTTCTAAGGACTTTTAATCCATGCTCACCCCAAACCACCTTTTAAAAGAAAACAAATTGCATCAATATCAGGCACAAGAAATTTTAGTTTGGTTAAAAGGTTATGCTTCCTGGGCATGGTGGTGCATGTCTGTAATTCCAGTATATGGGAGGCTGAGATAGGAGGATCACAGATTCGAGGACAGTCTCAACAACTTAGCAAGACCCTCATCAATCTAGTGAGACCCTGTTTCAAAATAAAATGAAATAAAAAGGTCTGGGGGTTTAGCTCAGAGGCAGAATGCTTCTGGGTTCAATTCCCAATATCCAAAAAAAAAGGTTCATACTTCAACCCTTTCAATATGTAACAGTCAACATAGCAGGACTAGAACTGTGTTCTGAATTCAGGGTGTTTCTTATTCAGGTTTACTGTCATAAACAGAAGGAAGAGGAGAAGAACGAGGAAGAAGAAGACTAGGGGCAAGGGAAGGTAAAGGAAACAGTATTCACTCAGAGGTCAGAGATCACAGTAGTCTCAAACTAACCATGCCTTACTTCTACAGAGTGTGTGCGTGGGTGTTCAGTGTGCACCTGCTCGTGTGCAGTCCCTGTGTGCAAGCGTGTGGAGATAAAAACAAGGGACATATACCCTAGCATTTGTGTCAGCCTTTACACTTTCAGAATACTATTTCTCTCTGTTTCTCTCCGCATGAGCCCAACAACCATTTTTTAAAATGTAGGACTATCAAGTACAGTTGAGAAAAGGATAGAAGGTTTGGAGTTTAGGATATGGTGAGTGTGTGCACGGAATAAGACAAGATATGCCTGACTTTCCTGAGGTCGGTTACCTACTCTGCTTTTTTGTTTGTTTGGTTTGGTTTGTTTGTGGTACTAGGGATTGAAGCCAGGTGCATTCTACCTCCAAGCTACACCTCCAGCCCTATTTTATTTATATGTATATATATATATATTTTTTTTTTTTTTGCGGTACCGGGGATTGAACCCAGGGGAGTTCTACCTCTGCACTACACCCCTGGCCCTATTTTTTATACTTTTATTTTGAAACCGGGTCTCACGAAGTTGCAGAGGGCCTCACTAAGGAGAGAGAGAGAGAGAGAGAGAGAGAGAGGGAGAGAGAGAAAGAGAGAGAGAGAGAGAGAGAGAGAGAGAGAGAGAGCTGAGGCTGGCCGCGAACCCAGATCCTCCGGTCTCCTCCTCCCAAAGGACTAGGGTTACAAGCGTGCGCCACCACGCCCGGCTATTTATATATTTTTTTGAAACAGGGTCTCCCTAGGGTGCTGAGAGTCTCACTCCATTGCTGAGGCTGTGCTCAAATCTGTGATCTTCCTGTCTCAGCTTCCCAAGTACTGGGTTTACAAGTGTGCACCATCACGACCAATTTGCCTATTCTAATTTTATTCAGATAAGAATAAACATAATAATATGTGAAATAGATGTGAGAATATGTTTAATATTTAATACATCTAAATACATTTTATGAAGCTTAAAGACTGGGACACTAATCTATCGTTCACATTTTTTTGCTATCTGGAACTCAATCAGGACTGTAGAAGTTTCATAATTTAATATCTTCCAGGATATAAAAATATTTTGAAAATACACATACATGTTTTTATCATATATAATATATATTTTTGCAGTACTGGTATTGAACCAGGGGAACTCTAAAACTGAGCTACATCCCCAGCCCTTTTTTATTTTGAGACAGGGTCTTTCTAAATTGCCAAGGCTAGCCTCAAATTTGTGATCCTCCAGCCCCAGCCTCCAGAGTTGCTGGGATTATAGACATGCACAATCATGTCCTACTTTAATATATTTTTGTAGCATAAATATTGTGTTACAAAAATATTGTGTTTCAAAAGAAAATATACTTCTCTAAAAATGATCTATTCTTAAACATTCACAGGATCATTTATATGGGCGTTTGACTATGCTCATATTTTGTAACCAAACAGTTCCTTAAGAGGATTTAGAGATCTCCAAAGGAACTCAAATTTAGTAGCCTCTACAATCACTTTTTCTTTTATAAATTAAACATGTTTCAGTAAAGAAAATAAATTGTGAACCTGGAAGCCTTTTAAAATTATTCTCCTTTATCATACATATTTTGCTTTCAATAGGTTCAACCATGCTTTCATCAATTTACTTCAAGTACTGCTATTATTTAGAAAAATTTAAAAGTCTTTCATTTTTAGATTAAGATGTATATCCTACAAACTAAAAATACTGTATACATATCTGGCATGCCAATTGGAAGTTTAATGTTTTAGTGCATCCTTATATATTTCTATAAACCAGTATATCTTGTTTATATTACCCCCAAACCGGAAGATGGGAAGAAACTGGACAATGGGAGAAAATGCTCAGAAACATTAATGAGACAAGTTAATGGAATATGTGGTCAGAAGGGTGTGGGAAGAACAACAGAGCATCTGAGAATGAAGACGGGGACAGTGCAAGTGCTGGAGAAATCTATCATCAGATTCAATATCCTTTTGGAATTAACCCGCAGTGGGAAAAAACAGGAAAATAACATGTGTCCTTTATCTACTTAATCTTGAGATTAGCCTGCTTCTACTATTATTATGAATTATTATTATTATTATTATTATTATTGGCATTGAACCCAGGGTCATTCTAAGTCTGAGCTACATCACCAGCCCTATTTTATTTTTTATTTTGAAATGGTCTCATTAAGTTGCAGAGGGCCTTGCTAAATTGCTGAGGCTGGCCACGAACCTACTATCCTCCCATCTCAGCCTCCTAAATACTGGGATTACATGGGTGTGCCACCACACCCCTTACTCAGTTTCTGTGCCTTGTATAAGAGAGAAAGCTTAAGGTTTTAGATATGGAGTTAAGTTCTAATTCTAGATTTTTAAGTTACTCTTCTGTTGAATGCCCATTTTCTTTAAGTCTTAGTGTTCTCAAATGAAAACTAGGGAGAATAGTATCTGCCTTAAAACATAATATTAAAATTTAAGTGACTATACAAAACTCCTGACATATATTTGGTCATAGTAGGTTGAATTATGTCCCACTAAAAGATATATCTAAGTATGTTTTCTCAGTAGCTATGAATGTAACCTTATGTTGAATTAGGAAGTTTATGGAGGTTATTAAGTTACAGATCTCAAGTTGAGATTATCCTGAATACTATGACTGATAACTTTATGAAAAGAGAAAGGGAAGGAAATTGACATACTCAGGAAAGGCAATGTAGTTAAAGGTAGAGATTGAAATTATGAACCCCAGCCAAGGTTCCTCCAGAGTTATGAGCAGCCACCAGAAGTTAGAAGAGAAACTTGGAAGATTCTCTCCTAGAGATTTCAGAGAGAATCAATGCCTGCCAATACCTTCATTATGGACTTCTGGCCTAAGATCTGGAGAGACTAGATGTATGTTGTCTTATACTATTGAGTTTGTCATAATTTGTTAAAGCAACCCTGGGAAACTAACACAGTCTTCAGAACTAATTCTCCCTAATTTTCAAGACTGATAGTTGGCATGCATTCACATAGACCTATTAGTTAAGGAACATGGTATTGATTTGTTTAGTGCCCCACTTTGATAAGATTAGGTTTGGACCATAATTGTTACTAAATATTGTGAGTATCATGCTTCTTTATTTATTTTATTAATTCATCCTTCACACCAAGAAGGCGTTCATGGATAGTGTATATCTTAAGAATAGAGGTAAGCCAGGTGTGGAGGCACATGACTGTAATCCCAGTGCTTGGGAAGCTGAAACAGGAAGATTTCAATTTTGAAGCCAGTGCATAGTAACTTAGCAAGACCATTTCAAAACAAAAAAATAAAAAGGGCTGGAGGTGTAGCTCAGGTAGAATTCTCCTGGGTTCAGTCTCCAATACCACAAAAAGAAAAAAAAGAAAAAGAATAGAGGCAAATTTAAAATGGGAGCTGGTGGGAGGAGGGATACAACAAATTGTGGGAGACAGAGAACAGGGTCTAAGCAGAGTCATATTTTGCTGATAAGACAGGAGATATTAAAAGTCTGCAGGTAAAAATAGAAAATATTGTTTGTTAGAGTAAAAATACACTTAAGCTTAGATCCTATCTTCCTGAAAACTAAAAGTATTAAGCATGCCAAAGGCAGGCATATGAATAAAAGTGTGTCTCCAGGTCTTTACCAGGACTGAAATTCTATGACCTTTTGGCTACACTCCAGTTACTCTCAACCTCAGACTACAGGCATAATTAGGTTGGCAATAGTCTAGGTATTTAGGGGAAGTGAAAAGTGAGCATTTCATGTTCTCAAGATTTTTAAGGTCTAATTAGAAAGGTGAGAAGTTTACATTTAAACATATAACAAGTGGTATAAAATTATAAGCATCATCCAACAGGCAATGACAGGAATCAATTCCCGATTTCATTCTGCTTGCTTTAGGCTATTCTTACTGAAATGTTCCCAGGCAATGCTTATGGCTTTTCCTTTGTAAGAACATGTGTTGCTAAACACTCTCTGAAACACATACCTCTGGAAAATTTGGTGAGAGCTGTTACTGGGAAAGTTTTATCTCAACCTAGGTAGTGTCGAATACTACATAATAGTGATAATGATAAATTAAATTAACCATGATATCCTATTCTTGAAAAGAATAATTTTTCCCTAGTGAAATCTATTTAGTTATTGACTGTTTCAGTATTTAAAGATAGAATTTTATACCTAAAATCATTTTTTATTTTTCACTGCATTAAAATATATTTTAAGATAAAATATTAATATGTAAGAAGACATATGCATGACTACCAATAAAGACAGCTTATTGTCTTTCTTTTTGCTCCTTTCTAAAATCTACTTAATGTACAGTCTGCTTACTTAAATAAATTGCTGTCTCATAAAGGGAAACAAAAGCAATGTTTTTAATACAAAAGAACATAGCTATTATTCACCCTGGAGGGGGAGGTGAAGAACAAAGGGGAGAGCAGTAATGTTCTTTGAAATTATTTTTTATTATCACATAGAAAATTCTCTGAATATAAAGCAGATACATCTATCTTTGATTATCCTTGTGCCTCAAAAATAATTGAAAATAGTTATGTTTTCAGTTAGTTATTATTTTTAAGAACTAGCAAATATGCTCCAAACAATATATGGTCTAATCTCCATAAAATAGATAAATATTAGAAATTTGCTATAATCTACTGTGCATACTCCTTTTTAAATTTATGTGGAAAAGGGAAAAAGAAAAAGAAAATAAGAAAAAGAAATCCCCCTATAGTCTGATGTGATCTTAGATCTGAGTCCAATTTTCAGTGCCTTCCAAACTAATTGGGTAAAATTGATTCCTAGGCTTTTTAAGCAGAGACCTTTTATTGAGGGTATTGATTAGAATAAGAAAGTGATATGGACCATCTCTTTAATTCCATTCAGTTCAGCAGTCTTGAGATGTTGTGCATTGCATTGAGGAAGTTTCTCAGGATGCGAATTTCCTTTTTCGTACAAAATGGTACCCTTCATGGAACACATGCTGAAACAGATTCCAGGCAAACAATTTTCTATAGCATTCAGAGTCATCCAATGGTAATATACCACAATAGGTTTTGTGTCAGCAAAGAAACCACTTAAGAGTAGTTGCCCCTTCACCTGACCCAGAGGCTCTGGGAATTGTTTCCCCCTTTTCATAAAGATTGAGGCAGGAAAGAATCTGATGTCCCAGCTATCCCCAATGCCATTCTTCACTAAATTCTTTCACTACTTACCTTGAAGATTCTTCTTGTGGAAACTCCTAATCTTTGCTCAGGTCATTGGTTCCCAGCTGTAAGCAACATACTACACTCACCACTGAAGCTTCTTTGTTGTTTTATTCTTTTTTTAAATACGTTCATTTATTGGTTCATTGTAGTTACACATTTTGATAAGTGTCAAGGTATCAGAAGCATGCATGCACACATTGCTCATTTAGCCCTCCCTCTAATCCCACCCTATTCCCCCCTTCCCTCCTTTTCATGCTCAGCATAGTGATTGACTGATAAATCTGTGTATACACATCGTGTGCATTAGTGGGTTTCCCTCTTCCCCCCTCCCATCTCCCTCAGTGAGGTCTCCTTCTTGCTCATCTAAAGTTTTCTCCTTTGTCTGGAGTCCCTTCTAAATCCCATTCTCCTTAGCTTCCACATATTGGGGAGAACATCTGTCTTTTCACTCTTTGTGACTGACTAATCTCACTTAGCATAATATTCTCCAGTTCCCTCCATTTCCCTGTAAATGATGTAATTTTGTTCTTCTTTATGGCTTAGTAAAATTCCATTGTGTACATATTCCATAGTTTTGTAATCCATTCATCACTTGAAGGACATCTTGGCTGGTTCCAAAGTTTGGCAATTGTGAATTGTGCAGCTATAAACATAGATACACATGCATTCTAAACCCTCCCAAGATCCAGGCCACATCTCAAAATTAAAACCAGAATCTTGGGTGTGAGATCCAGGCACCAGGTAAGTTTCAAATCTCCCAATTGTTCCAATGTGCAGGTGGACTTTTTTCTCTCCTTCTGGTAGTTGAAAGTACTCAACAGACTGCAAAGTTGACCCACATAAGGCTTTTGTTTAGGGACAAAGGAAAGGATACAGCAAGAAAAGGGCATTGCAGGCTAACATTGGAGATCCAGGAAAGATTTCAGGACCTATCCTAGCCGAGACCAGTTCTTTGACATACACGAGGATCGTTTTGTCTTTCTGACTTGAACCCATCGATTTCTAAGTGAGGAATCTGGCCTTTGGGAGAGTTCCAAAACATTCCCTTTAAGGGGTCACACCATATGTGTCAAATAGGTCATGCCAGTTGCAAACTAGTTCAAAACTTAAACAACACATCATAAATTCCACTGCACTTATTTCAAACAAGAATAAAAAACTTTAAAAATGTTTTAAATTAAAAAAAACATGGAAACTCAAGCTTCCTCAGAGATAAAGATAGAGCTCATCCAGTCTAGCTGTGCACTAACTCTGGCAATGATAGACATACTAGGAGCCTACTCACCTTATGTTTGTTGTATGTGGTTTTTGTTTTATCCCATAAATAACATCCCATTTAGTTTTTATCTTATAGAAATTTCTCCAAATTTTTTGACTTCTGGTGGTATCCTTTCTTATGTTTCAGAACTCTCATGGTTTTATTTTTCTCTTGTTCTTTATTACATGCTTTATTTCACATGGAATTTTTAGTTGACTAGAGATAGTTAACATGTGCGCAAACCTTGTTACTGAATCAAAATTGCTCCTCTAATATCAAGATATATTGCATTATATCCTGATAAAAATTGTATATATATAATTATTTCTTTAATTCTATATATTAAAAACTCACTCTTTTATTCTAAATAATGACTAATAAACATCATAAGATTTCTACATAAGTCAGTTTATTCTAAAGTACAGCATTTAGTAAGTCATCAAAGTGCAAAACACCTGATTTAACTTAATAAAAAGCAATCTGGCATGTTCAGAAATTCTGTTCTTTCTAATTGAATGATTTAAATGCAATATAATTAACTTATTGTCTTTTAGCTTCAATTTCAAGGGTTTCTTGGCATTGATTACTTTTAGCATCAACAATAGTAAATGCAAAAAGGGCTCTAAGTTCATATCTCTTTTTGTCATCATTGAATGTAACCTTTTTGAAAACACACGGAACTGTAACCTATTAGCAATAATATCTGTCTCTCTGGAAATCCTTAGTATTGTTTCATAATATAACCTACTTCTTCCTTTTAATCATGATTTGTTTGGCAGTCTATGGGTTAGCTAAATAATAAGATGTTTTCCTAATATGTTTATCTTCTCAAAATGCCATTTAGCTGATTTCATTAAACATATCATTTCCACTAGGGTTATTTTCCTGCCAATGACCTCCATGGGAGGCATGACCTATGTGGGAAACTATTAGTTACCACGTTCTTGTAAACTTCTCATTAAATCATCTAGTTTGCCAGTGGCTTAATTAATATATTTTATATGACAAATGACATTTCAGTGAATCAGGGGAGTAACAGAAACACAAGAGAGAAATACCACTCACTACTAATATTTTGTAATCAACCCAAAGTGAAATGATCTGATCATACTACCTATACTTGCTATAATACATGATAGAAAAAAGTTGCTAATTTACAAAGAAGGTGTCTGCTTCCTATATATAATTTTATGAAAATTTTTGGATGAGATTTTCACAGTTCTAGCAGATTTGTTTTGATGCCAATTCTGAATTAAACAGAAGCACAAGGTATTTTTCAGGCACCCTTTTCTTTCACTAGCTTTGAAATTCAAATGTCAAAACATCTTACTATCCTAATGACAGAGTTTTCAAACATTCATTTTTCTCAATTCATTTTTTAGAAAAAAATCATTTTATTGTCTAGGTAGCTCAATTTCAGTCACCATGGCTAAGATTAATAATTTTCTATATTCATCTTCCAAACCTGGACTTTACAAATACAATCATTAATCCAGTGTAACTTTCAAATGCAAAATCAAGTTACAACGTTAGTTATTGGTAATTAAGATTAGTTATGAATTTCATCAAGGAATAAATTATAGGTCAGATTTTGCAATAATGGAAAGATAAGCTCAAAAAATACTGCATAGGAGCAAACATAAAAACACTTGATCAAAAATGTCATAAAAGGTAAATCCCATCAATAAGTCCATGATCAAGAGAGTTCATATTAAGAGATAAGTGGGGATGTTCTTGACTTTGCCCCCCCCATCTTGGCTATGTCAATAGCCTATCTGTATTGCTTAAGTGGCATATTTCAGAGCTATAGAAAAATAAGATAAAATGATACCTTTCCTTTTCCCTGGAGACTTGATTGACCTTTACCTAGGCTTTAAGCACATTTACCTAGGCTTTAAGCACATTTTATTCTTGTTAATGTTTAATTCATATAGTAAATGAATGAAAAGCTAAAGCTTTCAGATTTGTAAGATATCATCGAGCACTGCATAATGAGAAGGAACCTGACTTGGTTACTTTTCCTCATTTGAATGTTGAACTAAGATTTAAGAGCAGCACCCATGTGTTTTTGATTTGTAAAAAGGTAAGGCAAGTCTCTTGCCAACTCTGTTTGCCATGCCTTTTAATTCCTAGTTCATATATATTCGTGATCATAATCTTAGGTTATTTTCTTTTAGTAACAAATCTAAGATACAAAAGTATATTTGAATGCTAATATGTTAGAAAAATATTTAAAATAAATGCAAGAACGAAGAGTGCACAATTAATATGGTGAGATTGTGCCCACTGAAAGAGAATCACTGGGCTTCAGAATATCTTAAGAATAAACATAATAGCATGTTCTTGTGCAAGGGGAGAGTAATGACTGAATTTTTTGGAACTTTTTTTTCTTTTTTTGTATTGAAGTATTGAGGATTGAACCCAGGGGCATTCTACCTCTGAACTACACCCCCAGCTTTTTATTTTTTATTTTAAAACAGAGTCTTGCTAAGTTGCTGAGGGTCTTGCTAAGTTAATGAGGGTCTTGCTAAGTTGATGAAGATGCCCTCGAACATTCATTCTCCTATCTCAGCCTCCCAAGTACTAGGATTACAGGTGTATACTACCACACCTTGCTTTTTAGAACAATTTCACCATGATGAAAAAAAATAAGAATTATTTTCTTTCCTACAATATCATATGTCTCCCTAAAATTTTAAATATTGAGAATTTAAACAAGTCCCAAAGGACCTGGTTTTTCTCAAGTTGATTGGCCACTATTAAATAGTATGACACGGCAACATTCAGTCTATGCATGACAAAATATTCGGGGCACCCGTGTGCACTGTCTGCAGCTTAGGAAATGAGAACAGGAACTGAGTATTTAATCAGAGGTTATTTGGGGTTGATTTTCTTGTCAGGTATATTATATGTACTGAATAATTAATTCCAGGAAAAAAATAAGTGAAATAGAAAATGACCTCCTTTAACAAATGGTGACACTGAATCTCTAGAGCCCCTGTAATTTACCGTATCACAAGAGGCAGAGTTGAAAGTTGAACCAAGTTCGCTTTTTCCCAAAACTATATTGTCAAAATCTTGATCATGAATTAAAATATTCAATAATTAATTAAATACCTAATGAACTGCCCTAGGGAAATGGCTGAGAATGATTTAGAAGGCTAAGTTAATTTACAGAAAGTATACTTTATTTCTCCTTTGCTCACTTCCATGGTTCACCTTCATATTTAATAGCTAGATCTAAAAATCTAAAAATGAAAAGTAAGAAAGCCTTTTTATTGGATAGAGTAAATTTCCAAGCAAAAACAAAGACATCAGTTTTCATTTTTTCCTCTCACCCACTCACATGTGAAAGATCTTCAGAATGTGGATTAAACAGAGCCGGACACATGTCCAGGTGTTTGTCTTTGACTTCATAGAGAAATCGTTAGAGAAGAAAGCAATTCCTTTCTAAAGCTCAGCCCTTCACCCTTAGGAACCAAAGCCGACTCATAGCCTCCTGCCCTAGAGGTGAGTTTCTTCAGAAATTAGAAAGGGAGTGTGAGTAGGGATCAAAGGGCTGGTCTTTCCTTAGGCAACCAAGGAAGACAAGTTGTGGCAGTATTATGTATCATAATAATTCTTTGTCAGATCTTCTAATAGTACAAATTTTGTAATAGTACAAAATGTTCATAGATCCACAGTACAGTAGGTAGCTCCACACCCTTCTAGTCGCTTATCATTCATCACCTCTTCAAATGCCAACCTGTCTTCCATCTATCTAATCCAGCAATTAACCACAGTGCGGCTCTGTGATTCCCCTCTCTGATTAGTCTCCATTATGCTTCCAACTGTGCTCTCTGGAAAGCCCTTATGTCCCCCAACTTCTTGACTTCAAGCTCTTTTCTACTCATGAGGAAAATTGAAACTTGAACCCTCATCTACCCACCTTTGTCCCCCATGTCAATGTTATTGAACAGTCCCTTTGAACCTTCCCCCTTGTACATGAGTGTGTGGACCCAATAGCTTTGGAATTCCTCTCCTTTCCTGGTCCCATGAGGATATAGAGTAACCTGTAGAACACTAGGTTTAGACTGAGAAGTGCTAGTCCTTCATCTCCATGATTACCCACCACATAAAACCCAGGTGAAGAGGTTTTGTGTTAATTTTTTAAAAATTAGAGGAAAAGTAAAAGGGATTAATTTGTCCAGCAACTATTCATTATCTTGGAATTCCCTTTGAATATCAAAGGCAATGCTACCAGGCATTTCAACCCTGTGCAAGGATACAGTCATCCCTAGTTCTCCTTCATGTTCTACTCTTTCTTGCCCTGTAAATAACCAGAGATCCTCAAACAAACAATTTTTGTTTTCTCCTCCTCAAATATTTCTCCATGATTCCAACACCCTGCCAGCTTCTCAAACGCCCTATAGAAATTCCTAAGCATTTTTAAGTTGGAAGTAGTATTTCCTCAAAGATTCATACAGCAATTCTGTTAATCCAGTAATAGCAGAATCTCGAAATGTGTGTCTTTTATTAAGAGTAAATGAACTCTTCCTACTTAGATATCTTTATCATATTTTTACTATTATGAGTGTTGGTCAGCAAATACATTTTACTATTGCATTAAATTAGATATATTCATGACTAAAAAATTGATTTTTCAGGATACTACAATCTTAAGTACAAGTTGTAAAATAATTATTTCCTCAATGAGAAAGTTTATTTTTATTTTCATTTTTATTGATGCACTGTAATTATGCATCATAGTGAGATTTAAAGGGAGACATTCATACGTGCTCACGTTACTTGGTGTATGTCCCTTTGTATCACCCCCCTCCTCCTTCCTCCCTGTACATGTTAGTGAAATTGGTAATAATGCCTTCATATGTAGATGTAAGTTTATTTTGAATCTTTACTTCCTCAATTTTCCTTTTCCCCCTCCCTCTTCCCACCCCCAATCCCCTTCCACTATTCTACTGATCCCTCTCTACATTTATCTGAATTCTCTTCTGTTTCCTATTTTCTATCTTTCACCTGACAGAAAACATGATCCTTGACTTTCAGAGATTGGCTGATCAGTTTCCTCCCAATATCACAAAACCAGCATGCATGCTTATCTCAAAATCTATCACTATACCAACAGGCTGTGTGTGTGTGTGTGTGTGTGTGTGTGTGTGTGTGTGTGTTGCTGGGGATTGAACCCAGAGGCATTCTACCTCTGAGCTATACCCCAGCCCTTTTGTTATTTTTCATTTTGAAACAGGTTCCAGGCTAGCCTCAAACCTACAAGCTTCCTGTCTCAACCTCCCAAGTACCAACAGACTATTTTCTTAAAGAGCATGCAAAATAAAGCAAAAACATATCAGCAAGAATTCATAAGTAGATAAAGCTAAAATTATTATAAAAAGAATGGGGTTTTATCTACTTTTAAAATATATTTCAAACAGATGATAATTAAAACAGTGTGACAATAGTGTGCAAAAGGATATATTATAATCTGAGTCAAGATTAATATTTCAGAAAGGATTCTAATATATAGAAAAACTTAGTATAATTAATATGGAATTCCAAAAGCATAAAATTAGATATAAAATAAATGGTCCCCAAATCATTAACTTCCTACTGAAAGATTAGACTGCAAAACCAGGCCTCATACAAAGATATAATATAAAAGATAAAAAATTAAAGAAAATTTTGATCAGGAACGTTGGTTGAAAGATTTTCTTTTTTTTTTTTTTTTTTTTTTTTTT
>PVJS01031799.1:0-23176 GCA_004027185.1 Glis glis | reverse complement strand
CTGAGGCTGGCCGCGAACCCGGATCCTCTGGTCTCCGCCTCCCAAAGTACTGGGATTACAAGCATGCGCCACCACACCCGGCTTGTCCTCTATAATTTCTTTCATCAGTGTGTCATAGTTTTCCTTGTAGAGATTTTTCACTTCCTTGGTTAAGTTTATTCCTAAATATTTTTTTGTAGCTATTATGAATGGGATTGATTTCACAATTTCTTTTTCAAAAAGTTCATTATTGGCCGGGCGTGGTGGCGCATGCTTGTAATCCCAGTACTTTGGGAGGTGGAGACCAGAGGATCTGGGTTCGCGGCCAGCCTCAGCTCTCTCCCTCTCTCTCTCGCTCTCTCTCTCTCTCTCTCTCTCTCCTCCTGTCTCCCTCTCTCTCTCTACTTAGTGAGGCCCTACGCAACTTCATGAGACCCGGTTTCAAAATAAAGGATAAAAAATAGGGCTGGGGGTGTAGCGCGGAGGTAGAACGCCCCTGGGTTCAATCCCCAGTACCGCAAAAAAAAAAAGTTCATTATTGTTGTACACAAATGCTACTGTTTTTTGTATGTTTATTTTATAACCTGTACCTCTACTGAATTTCTTTATAAATTGTAGCAATGTTTGATGGAGTATTCAGGTTTTTCTATGTGTTAAATTATATCATCTGCAAATATGGATAGTTTAACTTCTTCCTTTTCAATTTGGATGCTTCACTTGAATTCTATAAAACATTTGAAGTACTGATTCCAATTCTTCTTTTAAGAAGGATTTTTTTTAGATGGGAGATTTTTAATTACTGCTTCAATCTCATTACTCATTATTGGTCTTTTTAGAATTTCTATTTATTCTTGATTCAATATTGGTAGATTGTATTGTTCAAAAATTTATCAGGCAGACGTGGTGGCGCACGCTTGTAATCCCAGTACTTGGGAGGCTGAGACAGGAGGACCGCAGGTTCGCGGCCAACTTCAGCTACTTAGTGAGGCCCTACACAACTTAGTGAGACCCTGTTTCAAAATAAAGATAAAAAATAGGTCTGGGAGTGTAGCTCAGAGATAGAATGCCTCTGGGTTCAATCCCAGTACCACAAAAAAAAGAAAGAAAGAAATTTATCCATTTCTTCTAGGTTTTCTAGTTTTTTAGCATATTGTTCATATTATTATTTATAGTAGTAGTATTCATATATTGTTCATAGTAGTATTAGTCATATATTATTCATAGTAGTTTCTTATAATCTTTTGTATTTCTGCGATACCAGTTTTAATGTCTCCTTTTTCATCTTTGATTTTATTTATTTGGGTCTTCTATTTTTTTTTGTTAGTCCTGCTAAAGCTTTGTTAATTTTGTTTATCCTTTCAAAAACAAACTCTTTGTTCTGTTGATCTTCTGATTTTTCTAATTTTGATTTTATTTATTTATGCTCTGATCTTTATTATTTCTTTCCTTCTACTAACATTGGCTTTGGTTAGTTCTTGCTTCTCTACGTCTTTGAGGTATATTGTTAGGTTGTTTATTTGAAATCTTTCTAGTTTTTTAATGTATACATTTAGTGCTATAAACTTCCCTCTCAGTATTGCTTTTGCTGTATCCCACAGATTTTGATATGTTGTGTTGTAATTTTCGTTTGTTTTTAGATTTTTTTTATTTCCCTTTTAATTGATTTCATTACCCATTGGTCATTTAGGAACATATTATTCAATTGCCCTGCATTTACCTAGTGTCCATTCTTGTTGATTTGTAGTTTTAATCCATTGTGGTCTAAGAAGATACATGGAATGATTTCCATTTATAAAAATTTGTTGAGATATGATTTAAGGCCTAACATATGTTCCATTTGCTGATGAGAAGAATGTATATTCTGCTGCTGTGAAATGTTCTGTAATGTCTGTTAGGTCCTTTTGCTCTGTAATGTGGTTCAACTCAGATGTTTCTTTGTTGATTTGCTTTCTGGGTGATTTGTCCCGTGAGGAAAGTGGGGTGTTGAAGTCCCCTATATTATTGTATTAGAATTTATCTCTTCTTTAATGAGAGATAATATATTTGCTTTATGTATTTGAGTAGTCCTGATTTGGGTGTATATATGTTTACGGTTATATTTTCCTGCCAAATTGATCCTTTTATCGATATATACTGACCTTCTTTGTTTCTTATATTTTTTGTGTGTAGTACTGGGGATTGAGCTGGAGGAGGGCTTTCCACTTCTGAGTTATACCCCAGCCCTATTTTATTTCTTATTTTGAAATAGGGTCTCATTAAATTACTGTATGCTGGCCTCAAACCTGCAATCCTCTTTTCTCAGCCTCCCAAGTACTGGGATTACAGGCATATGCCACCAGCTGTCTCACAGTTTTTTATTTAAAGTTTTCTGTATCTGATATGAATATAGTTACTCTGGCTTATTTTTGGTTTCCATTTGTATGACCTATCTTTTTCCAGTCCTTTGGTTTTGAGCTATGTATTTCTTTACTAGGGAAATGAATTTCTTATAGGCAGCATATAGTTGGCTGGCTTGCTTTATTTTTTTAATCTATTCAGCCAGTCTATGTCTTTTGGTGGGTAAATTCACTCAATTTACTTTAAGGATTATTATTGATGAGCATGAACTTCCTCTTGTGGTTTTGTTAATTGTAGTCTGTTTGCTTTGTATATTTTTTGTTCCTTTCTACCTCTTTTATTATTTCTCTTTGTGATTTGGTAGCTTTCTGTGATGCTGACGTTTGGGTTCCTTCCCTTTCTCTTTTGTATTTTTTTTTTTTGTGTGTGTGGAACCGGGGATTGAACGCCGGGGTGTTCTACCTCCGCGCTACGCCCCCGGCCCTATTTTTTATACTTTATTTTGAAACCGGGTCTCACGAAGTTGCGGAGGGCCTTACTAAGGAAAGAGAGAGAGAGACAGAGAGAGACAGAGACAGAGACAGAGAGAGCGCTGAGGCTAGCCGCGAACCCGGATCCTCCGGTCTCCGCCTCCCAAAGTACTGGGATTACAAGCATGCGCCACCACGCCCGGCCTCTTTTGTATTTTTGTATATTCATGTGTTTACATATAGTAGTTATTATCCTTTCATTTCTAGTGTAGCACTCCCTTACATAATATTCTGTCTGGTCTGGTGGCGATTAGTTTCTGCTTATCTAGGAAAGACTTTCTCCTCCAGTTTTGAAGGATCATTTAGCTGGGTATAGCATTCTTGGTTAGAAGGGTTTTTTTTCTTTCAGTATTTTGAGTACATCTTGTTATCTTCTGACCTATAAGGTTCCTGCTGAGAAATATGCTGTAAGACTGATGAGCTTTCTCTTATATGTGACTTAATGCTTTTTATGTTTTCAGGATTCTTTCTTTCTCCTGTACTTTTAATATTTTGACCATAATATGCTTTGGTGAAGGTCTGTTTTGGTTGAATCTAGTAGGGGTCCTTTGACCTTCTTGAATCTGGATTCAAGAATCTTCTCTTTGAAGATTTGGGAAGTTTTCAGCTATTGTTTTGTGAAATAGGTTTTCAATGCCTTTTCCTTTCTCTTCACCTTCTGGAAATCCCATAATGTTTGATCACTTAATGGTGTCCCATAAGTCTCATAGGCTTTCTTCATTCTTTTTCTTTTATCTTTTTATTTTTATCTATTTTGGTATAAAGGGTTAACTCAAAGGACCTGTCCTCAAGTTCCAATTTTTTTCTTCTGTTTGTTCAGGTTTTCTTGCTCTTTATTGTATTTTTCATTTTATTGATTGAAGTTTTTAATTCCAAGATTTCTGATTGATTTCTGTCATTTGGTGAATTCTCATTCATATTTGGAATTGCTTTTCTCGATTCTTTGTACTGTGTATCTGTATTCTCGTGCATATTACTGAATTTCCTTGAGGCCATTAAGTTCATTTTCAGGCATTTCATAACTTTCCTTCAAGTTGGGATATATTTCTGGAGGATTATTGTTCTCCTTTGGAAGTGTCATGTTTCCTTCATGTTTCTTGTGTCCTTGTGTTGATGTCCACACATCTGATGTAATGTTCATTGCTTCCAATGTAATGAAGTAGCTTTTGTAGGAAAAAGTTTTTGTGTAGATGAGATATAGGATGTCAGTTGGATTGGTTTGGTTATAGGGGAGTTCAAAAGCATAGTCCCTGTGTGATTTCTTCATCTTTGATTGATGTCAGCAGTGTCTCTCAGTGCCTCAGTGGTCATCATTTAGTGAAAGCAGCTATATGACTTTGTGGTGGACATAGGCTTCCAAGGATGTGTCTTCAGGCTGGACAGAATAGCGCCCTAATGGCAGTGGGCCTTGTGGTGGCAGCTTCCATAGTGTCAGTGGTGCAGGTTGGGGAAAGACTGTCTCAAGGTTGCTCAAGACAAGCACAGGTGGTACCAAGAATTGTGACACCACAGTTCCTGAGTCTCAGCATGTGGAGGAGACCCTCTCCGGGATGCTCAGGATGAATGTGGGAGATGCCTGGGCCTGTGGTGCCAACAGCCATAGTTCTGAAGCCATAGGATGGGATGGGGCCTTTACCAGATCCTGCTGTATGCGCAGAGGTGGTGCTGGCATCTGTGGCATCAGAAACCATGCACTAGAGCTTTGGGATCACAAAGGGGACCTTCCCTAGGTCCTGTGGGGTGATTGCAGTTGGTGCTGGCGCTTGTAGCACTGTTAGCTGCTTTCATGGATTCGTGGGTCCTAGATGGTACTTTCTCCGATCCAAGGGGACAAGCACAAATGGTACCAGAGCTATTGGCAAAAGAATCCATGTTCTGAAGTCCGTGGCTCTAAAGGAGATATTTCCCAGGTTGTCTGGGCATGGACAGGTAATGTTTGGGCTGTGGTGCTGGTGTCCACGCGACTTGAGGTGTAGGACCTAGGGGAGAACTTCACTGGGTCCTGCAGGTTGAGTATGGGTAGTGCTTTGGGGTTTGATATCCGTGGGCCTGGGGCTTCGAGGTGTGGATGGCAGTGTCCTTAGGTCATGTGTGAAAAGCTCTGGTGGGGACAAGGTTTGTGGCATTGGTCATTATAGTCCTGGAGCTGAAGAACACAGATGGGTCTTTCCCCTGGTCCCCAAGGACAAGTGTGCATGAGGCTGAGGCTTTTTGCACCAACAGCTGCCATTCTGAGGCTGTGTATTGGGAAGGAGACCTTCCCTAGTGCCTGCTCATCAAGCGCAGATGTTGGGGGTCACTGAGGCCATTGGTTGTCACATTTCTGGAGCTGTAGCACTCAGCTGGGAGTTTTCCCAGCTCCTGATGCACAGGCATGGGTAAAGCTGGGGTTTTGCGACAGTGGCACAGTCCCAAGGTTGTGATCTGGGAAGGGGACCTTCCGTAGATCCTGCCAGGGGAACACAAGTGTCAGGGGCGGAGGTCGGGGCCACCGGCAGCTGCGTTCTGGAGCTGCGGGGCTTGCCAGGAGTTTCCCAGTTCCTGATGCACAGGCAGTGAAGCCAGGATTCTGCAGCAGTGGCTGTAATCCCAGGGCTGTGAGCTGGGGAAGAGATACCTTCCAGTTACCCAGGGCAAGTATGGATGGGTCGGGACACTGCGGGGCTGGCTTCTGCACACCAGCCCAGGGCTTCTGGCAGGGTCAGATGCTCGGCTACCAGCCCCCAGGCCAAGATGGCGTCTAGCAGGGGCTCTGGTGGTAGCTTGAGTTCTAGGGGTTGGGGGAAGTAGAACATTCAGCTCCCCAAACCGGATTTAAAGCCTGGAAGTACTGTGGAACCCTCTGGCAGTTAGGACGGGCAGTCTGCTGCTGTGATGGGGTTGTTGGCACTGTCCAGTTAACCTTTTGCTGACAGCGTCAGGTTCCCTATCCGTGGCTGGGGAGCCAGTTCAAGTTGCAAATTGCTTTGTTCGTCTCTCCAAGTTGCTTTTCCAAGTCTATGTTATTTAGGATTCCTGTCACTTCTTTGCTAATTTCCAGAGTTCTCCCTTTCTCACTGTCCTCGAAATACAGAGTCTTCTTTGCTGCCCAGACTCTTTGTGGCAGATTTGTGCACAGAGCACTTCTATTCAGCCGTCTTGGATCCTTCTCCCATAGCGCTTGTCTTAATTAACTGGTGTAGCACCAACTCCTCCAGGGGTGTAACTGGTTTGAGCAGTTCTCCAACTTTGCCTTCTCCAGTTTTATAAAATTCTGTTCATTATTATTTATTAATTTGCTTATGTTTGCAGTAACTACACTACTCTCTTGTCTGTTTTTGTTTGGTTTTGGCTTTATGGTCCTAACAGTCAATAGGAAACTAGTTTGATAGATGCTAGTTTGTGGGGAGGAGGGTTCTTCAGATGGACGCAAACACTGTAAGAAGTCAACTCATAGCCGGGCATAGTGGTGCACACTTGTAATCCCAGTACTTGGGAGGCTGAGACAGGAGGATAGCAGGTTTGCAGCCAGCCTCAGCTGCTTAAGTGAGGCCCTCTGCAACTTAGTGAGGCCCTGTTTCAAAATAAAGAATAATAAAAAAAAATCATAGGTCTGGGGGTGTATCTCAGAGGTAGAATGCCCCTGGGTTCACTCCCCAGTTCCGCAAAAAAAAAAAAAGAAAAAAAAAGTCAGTGACTCTTTTTGTGTCATTACAACTTTCTCCTGTAGGGACTGAGACAGTGACCACTGTTGACACTGTTACAAAAAACCCTGTGTTTGTAACCTGAGGGTCTTCCCTGCTACACTGGAGATCCTTGTGGGCAGGCAGGGATGTGGGCTTAGTCACTGTCAGCGCTCCAGACTTGAAGGAATGAATGAACGGCCTGGGGAGAACTCACTTTTTTGTGATTTTTGACTAGAATTTCTCCACAAGTCCTTCAAGATTTTCATATAGCTCTCCAAACTGTGGCTTAGCTCCTGAAGGTCCTGCCTCAGTCATCAGGCCTTTGAGAGAAGATCAGCGTCCACTGTCCATTTGGAAAGAGGCAAGGGGCGCTTTGCTCTAGCTTTGGGGTGTCCTCATTGTCGTCCTGCCACCTTTTCCAGATGTTGCTCTTTTCCTGCAGATGTCCAAGAGTGAAAGGACTAAGGGAAAGGGAAGAGGGGCGAGAGAGAACTCAATTCCTCACTCCAAAGATCATCCAGCTCAACTCAGGAAATAGTTGCGAAGCATCTGTATTGGGCTTCTTCACTGAGGAACAGGCTAATGGCTCATCAAAAAAAAGAGCCCCTGGGCAGAGTTGGAGATGCTTGAAATGCCCCAGTGATCTCAGTGGGGCTCCAGCGACCTCCTCTTCTGCAACTTGGCCTCACCTCTCACTGCCCTGCCAGAGCCTCGCTGTTCCTCCTCCCTGCCTATTTCCAACATCTCCCACACCTCCCCCCCTGCTACTCCATGAATACTACACAGGTTCAGGATTTAGCTCGAGCCCTGCCTTTCCTGTGATGTCTTGCCCAATACACACCCCTCCTGCAGAATTGATCACTCTGGCTCTGTCTGCACTGTGCAGGTTAACACCCTAGCCACCTCCTGCAGCCTTCACACCTCAGCCTCCTCTCGCTCTCTGGAAGCATGTTGCTTTCCTGTTTGTGTCCAGGCCCAGTGTCAGGAACACATGTAGCCCTGAGATGTCTGGTGAAGGAAGAAACAAATAGCAGTTATTTACGGGCTGCTTTTCTCCCCCCAGAGGCACAGCCGGAAGTTCCCGAGTCTCTCCCAGCCTGACCCCCAGCTGCATAATGATTGCCCCTAGGAGATGTTCATTCAGGATCAAAATGAATGAGCAGCTTTCCCAGGGATGCTTTTGCATCCTTAGGCACGTCGGCCGGTGCCTCTGCATGGGACTGTACATCTCTTGTTCGGGCATTGAGGGAATTAAGGCTTGGGCTAAGAGCTGTGCTTTGCAGAGTCCCAGATCTATGAAAATAAAACTTAAATCACAGTTGTGAGGACTCTCCTAGAACGTAAGCTGCAGAAGACAAGTTGATGAGTGCTTGTAATTACAGAGAACAGAGAAGTGTTGAGTCATTCTGAAACTTGACATTCTAGACAGACGTCCTTGTCCAGCATTCACCTTTGTGAATTCTCCAGTCCACATTTGCTTTCACCCGTGGTCTCATTTGCTTAAGATTGAATATCCATCCAACAGCCCAGAAGGCATAAGACTCCAGACAGGAATATGTGATGTTAACTTTTGCTTTTGCTCTCATATTTTATTGCTAAATTTTGCCTCCAGTACATTCTTTGGAAATAAAAAATATTATCTAATTTCTGCTTTTTCTCCCACTTTAAAGAGGTGGAAATTGGAAGTAACAGGCAAAGGGTTTTTTGAAGCAGAGTTTTGAGCACCTTTGTTTCAGCTGGGTCTGACTGAAGGCACGTGTCCACCCTTGACTTGGTCACCTGTAGTGTGTGATGATTTTTAGGCTTCCCCAGATGGTGGGGTCCTCTGTTTTGGAATAGTTCTCTCATTGAAAAGAGCCTCACTGGGGCCCAGGTGAGAGTCTTCACAGGCAAAGGCCATTCTCTAATTCAAAATGCAGATTGAATTTCTACACATAGCAACAAAGGGACACTGTATGGGAGAGAGCTTGCCATTGACCTCTAAAAAATAATCCAAGAAATCAACTGGCAGATCTGTAACATACCTGCTTCTTGTGCAAGTTGCAAACCCTATAAAGCCAGAAACCACGTTGAATCATGTGTTCAGTGCATGCATTTGTTGAGCAACTACTTTTGGCAAGATCCAAGGCTAGGCACTTGGGCGGTGAAGATGGAGACAAGATCCCTACCACCTAAGAGCTGGGGGAAGGCATACACATAAAAAGCATAGCCCGTGCCGTCAGGAAGAGGTGTCCTGGGGACAGAGTCTGAGGAGCAGAGACGAGTGCTTCTGAATTGAGTGTTGAACGCAGACGAGGACGAGGGGGACTCTGTAGATGGAGGTCATTCCTTGCAGACACACATGGAGGACGCCCATGTGAGTTTGCACATGTGCAGAAGAAGGCTGCAGCCTCTGGCGTCTGAGGGGAAGTGGTCCCTGATAAGGTTGGTGTGTCCACAGGAGGCTTTGTGAGGGCAGTGTACCCCACAGACTCGTTTACTCGTCCTCCTCAGCCTTCCCTGGCGGCCACCAGCACTTGACTTTCCTGTGGGGTCCCAGCTCCCCTTCCACATCCCCACCCACTGTCTTCTCACTTTCTCCTAAGGCGATCTCTTGCCCACAAGGTTGTAAGGAATCTATTTTTAGAACATTGAAGCAGAAGATAAAGAAATAAAAGAGAGGGGACTCTCGATAGGATTTTTTTTTAATGAAGGTATCACAAATCCCTGAAACCAAGCAGTTAAAGAAAAGAATCCAACTGCACTAGCTTCCCCGGTGGCTAGACCTTAAAATCTTTTTGACAGAGAAAATTACTTGGAGGGTAGGAAGTCAAGCCATAAATATCTTAGGAAACTGTTCAGACTTGAAAAACTGGGGAAGTATAAAGGCATTAAATTCTCATAAAGACTTTCCTACGTTAATTTTGAATAGGCCAAACAGTGCTAAATCAGCAAACACCCACTGCTCTCTTGGGTACTGAGTGAAAGATTCTGTTGCTTCATTTTTTTTTTTTTTTTTTTTTTTGCGGTACCGGGGTTTGAACACAGGGGCGTTCTACCTCCGCGCTACGCCCCCGGCCCTATTTTTTATACTTTATTTTGAAACTGGGTCTCACGAAGTTGCGAAGGGCCTCACTAAGGAGAGAGAGAGAGAGAGAGCGAGAGCGAGAGAGCTGAGGCTGGCCGCAAACCCGGATCCTCCGGTCTCTGCCTCCCAAAGTACTGGGATTACAAGCGTGCGCCACCACGCCCGGCTGTTGCTTCTTTTTTAAAGTCACTTGGGGCTGCTTGAGTGTGCCCAGGTCCGCGGGGCTCCGGGTACTTCATGTCCTCACCTCCCTGCCCAGAATTGGGTAATATATGGACTCACGGGAAACAAGTCCAAGCCTCACAACCATAGGCTGGGGTCACACAACTTCTTGGTCTGAATAATTATTTATTTATTTATTTATTTATTTATTTATTTGTTTATTTATTTATTTACTGTACTAAGGATTGAACCCAGGGACATTGTACCTCCAAGCTATACTCCCAGCCCTATTTTTATTTTGAAACAGGGTCTTGCTAGGTTGCTGAGAGTCTTGCTGAGGCTGCCCTAGAACCTGTGAGCTTCCTATCTCAGTCTCCCAAGTACTGGGATTACAGGCATGCGCCACCACCTCAGCTGAAGATTGTTCCTTTTTAATTTCACGTATGGCTCACTGAGGTTTCCTTTTCTGTTAACGTGCCCTCCACCCCAGGTGCCATTGCTTCATGAGGCAGTCCCCTTTCCACGCACAGATATTTTATTGACGCCCTGTACCTCTGCTTCCCCAGTGGGGCCAGCCGCAGGAGATCAGACATGGATTCAAACAGACACTGTGTCATTTTGCTTCCTTTGCCTGGGACTTAGCTCCCATGGTTCACATCCCTACACTTGCTGAGAGAATGTGTGGCTTTCCTCTGTGTTGTATGCCTGCTCTCAGTCATTACCCCCCAAGCCAGGAAGCACCGCACACTGGCTCTCAGAGGCCATCACTGCAGAAGTCCTAACCAGCTCTGTAGCTCACCCGAAGATGCCCCCTCTATTGCCAATATTTCAGGAGCATGCAGGAGTGTTCCAGTATTCTCCCGGGTGTGTTTCCAGAGCCTGTGTCTGTCCGTCCCTGTGCTTGCTGCTTTATTTAGTCATTTGCTCAGGAGATACCCATGGAGTCCCTGCTCTTTCTGGGCACTGAGCCCGAGGTTTCGTGTTCTCTGCAGCAGCGCCTGCCTTTACTGAGGCACCACCCTATTCAGCGGGGACACGCGCCCCAAACCTGACTTTCTAAGCCTTTTTCTTTCTTTCTTTTTTTTTTTTTTTTGCGGTACCGGGGATTGAACCCAGGGGCGTTCTACCTCCGCGCTACACCCCCGGCCCTATTTTTTTTATACTTTTATTTTGAAACTGGGTCTCACGAAGTTGTGGAGGGCCTCACTAAGGAGAGAGAGAGACAGACAGACAGGGAGAGAGAGAGAGAGCTGAGAGAGAGAGCTGAGGCTGGCTGCGAACCGGATCCTCTGGTCTCCGCCTCCCAAAGTACTGGGATTACAAGCATGCACCACCACGCCCGGCTTTATCCTTTATTTTGAAACCGGGTCTCACGAAGTTGCAGAGGGCCTCACTAAGTAGCTGAGGCTGGCTGCAAACCCTGATCCTCCAGTCTCCGCATCCCAAGTACTGGGGGATTACAAGTGTGCACCACCACGCACAGCTCTAAGCCTTTTTATTTCAAATATATCACTTGACAAAGGATTTCTGAACTGCTCCAAGAGCATCCAAGGTAATGTGGTTTAGATGCTAAAATTTCTCTGAACATATCTGAAATCTGAACTGACTAGAAAAATACAGGTGGTGTGGTTTCCAGTCATCAAAACCAGTCCCAGATGCCTCTTTAAAAATGCACACTTGAAGCCCGGCATGGTGGCACATGCCTGTAATCCTACTACTTGGGAGGTTGAGACAGGAGGATTGCAGCTTTGAGACCAGATTCAACAACTTAGCAAGACCCTGTTTCAAAATAAAAAATAACAAGGGCTGGGGTGTAGCTCAGAGGTAGAATGCCCCTGGGTTCAATCCCAGTACCCCAGTACTAAAAAAAAAAAAAAAAGATGTGTGCTTGAGTTTTTGCTTTTTCATCAGACCTACTTGGGCAGGTGATTTTATATGGCAATTTGGTAACCTAAGTATTAATATCTTTCATTAAGAAAAATGTAAACATACTTGTATATAATACCCTCAGCTCTATTCATTTAGCAATTTCAGTCAACTTTTTAAAATATTTTCTTCCAACAGTTAACCTGGGGTGGGGTGACAAGAGCCATAGAACTTCCCTGAAGCAATGGCAGGAACTGAAAAGGGAGGCTGGGCACCCCAGGCCTGTCTGTGCAGTTGGCAGATCCTTCCCAAAGGGGTTTTCTGCCCACCAAAGTTCCCTTCAGTAGGGTTCTGCTTGCCTTTCTCTGCCCGCCCCCCTTTCCCCACAGACCGGATGTCGCGTGTCCCTGGGATCCTCACCGCTCTCTCTCCTCTTGCTGTGTTCTAGTCTCCGTCTCCTGGCAGTTCCTCACCCCTGGGTGCAGAGTCCTCGAGTACACCCCTTCACCCCGGAGACCCCGCAGAAGCCTCCACAAATAAAGAGGTAAGGCTCCGTTCTGTTTCCAGAGCTGTCAGCCCGTTGTGGTTTATTCTAACACTGCTCTGTGTTGCTCCAGCCCCTACAGAGCTCCTGACCCAGGTTATGCCAGGGAGGGGAATTGCCATTTCTCTATTGCTATTAAAACCATGCTGTCTGATTTGGTAGCCATTTGTCTATGTAAATTAGCTTTCATCTGTTAAATTTCGTCTATTTTAATGGATGAATAAAGTGGAAATTTCGCATCCTGAGGCTCACTAGTCACATTCCAAGTGCTCAGGACCCTCCGTGGCTGGTGGCTCCTGTATTGGACACAGCAGATTACAGAATGTTGGCATCATTGCAGAAAATTCCACTGGACCCTGGACATCAAAAACTCCATTGCCAGCATCTTTCCTTGCAGTACCAGGTGCCTTCTGATACCATGGGTTGGCAGAGGCTGTGTGATTCAGGACTGGGTTGGTTTCTCAAAGCCCCATTTATTTAAGGCCCAAGTAAAATACCTCTCCTAAGAGCAGCTGACCACACGTCCCAGCTTGCCTGGAGTGTGATTTCAGTTCACACTGACTGAACCTCCCTGGAGAGCACCCTTCTCTCATTCTAAAGTGGTGCTGTCCCAAAGAACTTTCCATGCTGTTGGGCATACTTTGCTGTTTAGTATGGTGGCCACTAACCTCACGTGCCTATCAGCGGCCAGTGGGACTGAGGAACTAATTTTTTATTTTATTTTAATTAAATAGCCGCATGTGGTCAGAGGCTGCTGGGCACAGCAGCTCTAAGATGTCCCTGTTGGGCAAGTTGTGTGTGGCTCTACTTACGGAGGACGGGCTGAGCTCTGGCAGACAGTAGTCAAGTGAGAAGATGATACTTGTTCCTCCCGAGGTTTCTAGTGCTAGAAAAGGACAAGTATTGTTTCCCGAGGGGAGCCACTGCCTTCTCCAGTGCCCAGTGTCTGTCCTCTCGCACCCAGGTAACTGTCACCCTGCCACCTATTTGTGGGCCAGCCTCAGGTAAATACTGGCCTGTGCAATATTCCGTGTGTGGGCTCAACCAGCTCCCAAAATAGATGCTTCCTCATCAGTGCTGTGGAATCGTGTTAAAGAGGTGAACCACAAAATGAATGACTGTCTCATGTTCCCTCCTGTTACTGATAATTTTATGTTAAATGCGGTGGAAGAAAACAGTCTCTTTAAACCTGAGTGGCAGATTGCTTTTAAAAAGAAGTCTTACTTAAAATTTACCCTTAGAGTACCATGGATGCAGACAGTATTCAATGTGACGGCAAAGTGTATTTTTTATTAATCTATTTATATTAAACAAACATAGACTTTCTCTGAAATGACACTAATGTTAGAATTTAGATGAGAAATATGTTGTCCTCCTCTGATCTATCCTTGGACCCTAGGCCACTGAAACAGGGGTGACAGGGTCACATTTTCTGCTGGTCTCCACTTTACAGTTTGTTTCATACTTTATTTATACTACATGAATGGATGAGAACAAATATTAAGAAAAGAACAGCTGGGTATGGTGGCACACGCTGGTAATCCCAGTACTTGGGAGGCTGAGACAGGAGGATTGCAGGTTCAAAGCCAGCCTCGGCAACTTAGCGAGGTTCTCAGCAACCCAGTGAGACCCTGCTTCCAAATAAGAAATAAAATAGGGCTGGGGGTGTAGCTTGGAGGTAGAATGCCACTGGGTTCAATCCCCAGTACCAAAAAGAAAAGAAAAGAACGGCAACTGCAATGGTCCTGAGAGCAGTGAGCATTATCATCTGAGTATATACAGTGTCCAGGTATCAGGCTGAACCAATTGCAGATAGTAGCTCATTTCATCCTTTAGATAATTCTGTGAGGTAGCTGTCATTGCCCTCACATGTTAATTGAGAAAACTGTGGGATTCAGTAACTTACCTGAGGTCCCAGAGCTTACAAGCGGCCAGTCAGGATTTGAATCCAAAGATCCACTGGACCCATGACCTTAACTGCCAGAATCCGCTACCCCCGGAGTGGAAAGTGCTTGTAGGTCACAGACCACATGGACAGGGTAGCTTGTAGGTCATTGTTCCAGTCCTCAAGCCTCCAGGCTCTGCACATGGTTCATGTGAGCCCAGGAAAAGCCCACAGATCTCAGCCTTTAGCTGCCTGAACGCAACTTCATTTATTAACTCTTGAATGCTGAGGGTCAGCTGATGTTCATCTCAGTCCACATGTGAGAAGACAAAGGGCTAATCAGATGTCTGAATATTCAGCCTTTGATTAGTCATCAGATACAATAAGCAAGGCAAATTTGTTAGTTTCTCAGTTCCTACAAGACTTGGCACGTGTTTCTGCATATCCTTAGAAATAATGATGAAAATCCCCTTTGTGTACAATAATTAGAGATTCTTTCATTTTACCAAACTCTTGTTTTAAAAATTTTTTATTACCCCGGAGACTAAAGAAAGCTAGTCATGAGCTCATGAATAGAGAATAAGTGGATGTACCAAATGCCCACCATTATAGCTCCAAATAATAGGCAGCTATTACAGCTATAGACTAAAGTAATTCTTTTGTAGTTTCTGCCAAAATCTGGACATTGTCTTTGGATTCACATTCAGGAAAGTCAATGTGAATGACCCAAGAAAATCTGAATTGGCTTCTTGAATGTACCTGGAGACTAAGCCATTTTGATTAAGCAATGTAAACTCTCTTGACCCCAGAGCTCTAGAAACTGAGGAAAGGGCAGGAAGATTCTGGGGAAATAATAATTTAAAAGTCTTTGGCCATTATGAAGAAGCTGGTTTCCATCTGTTCACCATGAAGTTACGGAGTTTTTTTTTTTCTTTAAATCAGTAACAGCTACACAGGCTTAGCTACTCGCACTCAACTGGGCCTGTCTTCTGACTTGGGCAAGTGAAAAGTAAAATTAATTAAGACACTGCTGAATTCGGAGTTCTTTTTGCTCCTATCCACATATATTGGGTTATACTTGGTGTGCATTTTTCCATAAATGCATTAGCAGCCAGTAACCTATCATTCCTGGTTCACAAGAGACCTACCTTCTTTGGTGTGAGAAGGCCATTTCATCCCAGTGAGCACATGGAAGTAGGTTTATCGAAAAGTTGCCATGTGTGGTGTATTGTGTGATTGGTGTGGAATTCTTGTCATTGTCCCAAATTGAGTTAGAATCTGAAGACTAAGTTTCTTCAACTGTACTCAGTTTTTCACATAACAATTAACACTGCAATTATTAGGATATTGTGCAAGTATTAACTAATTAATCATCCTTTCACACTCCCATCTTCCAATTAAAGAACACTGTATAAAGTGCAAGGATATGAAGTTGTTTCCTGTGATAGCCCAAACCTCACCCAGAGCCCTCTCGTCTAGCCCCCCAGGTACCCCAGAGTATACCTTCTATTAAGGTCAACCTATGGAGCAGCTATGCTGGGCTAGATACCCCTTCTCTAAAAGGCATACATTGAAATGATCACATAATACCTGGTAGATTCTCAGCAATGAAAATCTTGGCCTGGAAACTCTACGTTTTGTATATCTAAGGCTCATGTCTGTAACATGAGCTCTCCCAAGATGCTTGCAAGCAATGAGACCCTGCCCCAGACCGATCAACTACAAGTTCAGTCACTCTTTGAAGCAGAAATTAATTTCCTCCTCTTATCTAACAAAGTTACTATGTCTAAGACATTTGCTTCTGAAAGGAGCCCATGGTAAGTTTTGTTCCTCTGAGGGCTACATTTAAACTGCCACCATGCCAGGATCCAGAGGGTTTCTAGCTCCAATTTCAAGGTTTCCATATCCACTTTCAACAGTGCTGTCAGTAGAGTACTCAATATAAGAAATCCTGGGGTTCTTCATTTACTCCTTCGTTGTGTTCTTATTTTAAGGAAACACATAGTAATGATTTAGATAATGGAATTTCTCAACTGGAATAAATCAGGACGAGGTGAAAGGAGGAGGAAAAAAAATCTAGCACACATCTTTAGCATGGAGATCCTTGTGGCAAAGATATAAAACAAAATGCTCCAAGGGAATTCTTAATTTCAATATATAATATTGTTGGTACTTTTTACTAATCAACAGTTTTACACATGGGATACAGAGTCATAAGGATATAAGTTGTGCCCTTTTTATTATTATTGCTCATTATACAGTTTGGTCTGTGGGATATCTTTTCAGCTGATAGACACCTCTCTATGTAAACTATAGGGTTTTCAGATTATCTAAAATTTGAACAAACTATTCTGGGTTTTAGGTAACCTTCAATGATACATGCATATGTTTATCCACACTTCACTTCTCTAAACAGAAATGGTTGATAACTGGTTAACAAATGCCATTGGTGATGTATTTCTTTTTTGTGTTGCATGGATGGTTGTATTAACACATATTTCATCATGTTTTGCCCTTTTTGAAATCTCTTTGTCTTAATTACAGTCAAGAAAAAGCTTGGCTTCATTCCCAACCTACGTTGAAGGTAAGAGCTGAAAAGACAATATTGAATACTGAGTCATTCATGAATCTTTCAACATTTGGGGCATTTGAAGCACTGGAGATAAGGAAATAATGGGAGGAAATGCCACAAAGTTACTAATTGCCATTGTTAGCAGTCTTAGGATCTTAAACTAAAAGTATAGTAGCCAGGAACCTCTCAGAAACCCTCTTCCCCATCTCATTCACTGTGTGGATAGTGATTCTGAGGCTGGAGGTGAGGTCGTGGGCTTACCCAGTGTTGCCCAGTTTCATTATGGTCATGTTGGATCTGAAACCCAAGTCTCCTTACTCCTAGCCCCGTGCACCTCTTACATCCCTTGAGGACTATTCACGTAGGAATGAAATTTAGGGAAGAAATTTTGGTCCTCTGTATCAGACCTTCCTAGCGATTCCCATCTCTTGCTTAAATGAGCAGTTAATATTCACAGTTATCAAACAGCTAGTCTGTGCAGATACTATTCTAAGCACTTGGCATGCAGTAACTGATTGAATCCATACATGAGGTGGGTTGTATTATCATCCTCATGTTGTGCACACGAGAACTGAGGCATGACTAGTGTGAATAACTTGCCCGAGGGTGTGCAGTTAGCCTCCAGGAGAGCCAGGCTGTGAATGGGCATGAGGACTCCACAGTTCTCTCTGGAAGGAAGAGTTCCCTGTGGAATGCCACATCTGGTTATGCAGGTTATTCGCTGAAAGGAGCACCCAATCAAGAGGCCTAGTGGGGCCCAGATTCAGCCCAAGCTTTGAACCCCAGCTTGAGTCCATGCCACCCAAAGGGGTACCTATTTCTCATTCACTGAGGTGCTGTACCTGTGGCTAGAGGTGGCACTGATGCAGTACTGGGGGCTGACAGATGGATTTTCAGGGGGTAGATTGTCGTGTCCTTGAAGGAGACTTTTCTGGAGGCCATGTCCAGCCTTGGATCCTGCAAGGGAACAGTTGCTGTGCTCCAGTGCTTGGGAATGAGTTACCAGAGTTCATAAACCTTCACGAGCCTTGGGCCTGAAGCCAGGACAAGCTCATAGTTTTGGTTTAGTGATCCTGATTTCTTTATTGAGTAATCTATAAATTATTTGCATCATTTTTGTGAAGCTCTGAAATTCCATCGGAGCACCTTGGAAAGTTTTAGAAGTTTGGAAGCTGCCTTCATAGCCATTCCTCCCGGCCTAGGGAATTTCAGGCTCAGCACAAGCCTGAGCGTGAGGACGTAGCCATTCCTCCAGGCCTAGGGAATTTCAGGCTCAGCACGAGCCTGAGCATGAGGACGTAGCCATTCCTCCAGGCCTAGGGAATTTCAGGCTCAGCACGAGCCTGAGCGTGAGGACGTAGCCATTCCTCCAGGCCTAGGGAATTTCAGGCTCAGCACGAGCCTGAGCGTGAGGACGTAGCCATTCCTCCTGGCCTAGGGATTTTCAGGCTCAGCACGAGCCTGAGTGTGAGGATGTAGCATGTGATCCTTGACTCACAGGGCGACAGAAAGCCTCAGGGAAGGGAAAAGCATGTTTCAAAATGCCACCGTGAAACCTGCAGCCATTGGATGCAGGATCATTATAGCTTTAATTTTAGAAGATGACCAGCACCAAACATAAAGTGAATTTATGAAAGTAGGTGCTTTTTTATTTCTGGGTGTGATAAAGTGACAGTGACATTCAATTATCGTCAGTTTCCCTGAAGGATAAATGCTATAAGGTCATATCAGACTTAAAATTTGTTTAGGTCCAATACCTGTGACCCTTTGTGGCTAGGCATTTATATGGTCATTTAAATATTATTTGGATTTCTTTTAAACATACCTGCATACTCACACTTGCTGTGGTTGAAAGGGGACCATTTTTGGTGAAGAAGGCTAAATCAGAGATGAATATGTGATATGGGAAGTCCCATAGAAAAGGTGGGTTAATTTTTTTTATTGGTGTATTGTAATCAGACATCATGATGAAGTTCAGAGTGATAGAGACAGACATGCACACAGCACTCGGTGAATCTCCCCCAGCTCCTACACCACTCCCTCACCCTCCCCATCCATGACATGGAGATTGTCATTGATAAAATAATGTATGAACATCATGTCCATTGAAGTGTTTCCTTTAACATCATGTTTAAAAAGTAGATGGAAGGTTTTTAAAATTATCCCAGATGAGATATTTTTTCTCAATATCCGGTTGGCAAAAATGGGTGTTTCACAATGCAAATCCATCACTAGGATCTTATCATAGAAAACTGACAATCAAGCCGGGCGTGGTGGCGCACGCTTGTAATCCCAGTACTTTGGGAGGCGGAGACCGGAGGATCCGGGTTCGCAGCCAGCCTCAGCTCTCGCTCTGTCTCTCTCTCTCTCTCTCTCTCTCTCTCTGTCTCTCTCTCTCCTTAGTGAGGCCCTCCGCAACCTCGTGAGACCCGGTTTCAAAATAAAGCATAAAAAAAATAGGGCCGGGGGCGTAGCGCGGAGGTAGAACGCCCCTGTGTTCAATCCCCGGTACCGCAAAAAAAAAAAAAAAAGAAAACTGACAATCATTTGCTTTATATGGAGCATAGTGTGAATCCAAACCTACCAATATATTATCTTAGATTAGTATTGCCCTGCTATACAACTAAAAGCATATATTGTAAGCAACCCAAATCCTTTTCACATCCTCAAAGTTTCAGGGTGGGACTCATGTGGCTGTTGGGGAGAAAGCAACTCACCATGTGTAGCAAGAGGCAGGTTGGGCTGTGTAGTGTTTGTCCAGAAATCCTCCCTGTAAAGATCAAGAAGCAGAAAAATTACAAGTTTTCTTAATTAATACACAGAAGTTTCCTAAAACACTTTCAGTTTCCTTGTTCTGACCACCAACTTAGTTTTAGAAAAATGAATAGACTATTTTAAGTCTGTCCTCTGGTAAATGGCTTATCGTGGAAAGCAGCTGTGTAAACTCAAGATGAACTTTATGGTAAAGGATAAAAAGAAAAACCATTTCAGATTAACCCTCCAAGAGGGAAAGCACGTTGTTTCCATTCAAGTTGTCTAATTTAAGACCCTGAGGTTTCAACAGTGGGTTCAAGTGTATATTTTAGTCTCCCCAAATTTGGCAGCCAAGTCAATGAAAATAAGTTTTAATTGCAGGTTAAAATGCCTATCTTGGTAAACTTGTTATAAGGTTATATATTAGTTCCAGATGTGTTTTAATTTCTAGTCCAGTTTACAGGTGATTCTGGTGAGAATCAGATGTTCCTGTTTAAAATATGTAAAACTAAAGTTCGATTTACTAGGCTGGTAAATGAGAACAAAATATCGATTTTCCTTGGAATTGATGGGTGTGTGGGCGCAGACTGTGAACGTTCTGGCCTCTAGGTTGGCGAGACTGGCAGTATGGGACCATGGCTTTGGGGAAATGTTATTTATCTCAGAGAATTTGGGTCAGAAGCCATCAGAGGAATCCAGATGTTCTGGAAAAAAAATCTTATTTTTCTGATTAAATGTGTTTTCTCCATTATGGACTAAAGGGAGGAAGGAGATATGAATGGGTCATAAGTAATAGGAAGTGCTATAATAGAACACTTTCCAACAAGACAGTCTTCTATTAATCTAGCCATTTACCCGGCAGACATCCATCTGATACCTGTGAGATACAGGTATAGATAGATAGACGTAAGAGAGGCAAAGATGAGTATGACATGGTTCCTGTGCCCAAAGAGCTCACAGTCTTAACAGAAGCGTCATACTTTTTCACTGGACTTTGTTTCCTGTTTAAGTAAATACTTGCATCATTTCACATGACTCTAAGAAACTGCCTTCCGTCTGAAAAAGAAGGCTGAGTGAATGCAGCCCAAGGCCTCAGACCAGCAGGTTGACCGCTGCCCAGGGGTCCCTGTACCTGGCCCTCCTGTGCCAACAGTGTGCATGGGGAAGGGGAACACCATCCAGGTGTGGTGGGCCCCACCCAGGTGGCTTCACTCACTTCTGTGGCTCTGTGTGTTTCAGTTCCTGGACCTTGTGACCCCGAAGACTTGATCGATGGAATCATTTTTGCCGCCAATTACCTTGGCTCCACCCAGCTGCTCTCGGACAAAACTCCCTCCAAGAACGTGCGCATGATGCAGGCACAGGAAGCAGTAAGCAGGATCAAGGTGAGGGGGTGAGCGTGGTGGGAGGGCGATGGTGGGCAGTCCACAGCGTCATCCTGCACCTCTGTGTCTAGTCACATCACAGGCTCATCTGTGTCCTGCTAATAGTCATAAACAGAAAAAAGATTTCCAGTGTGTGCAGAGCTACATATAAACACTGCCAAATTAGCTTGTTCTTAATGGCCAGTCTTGAGAAAAAGTATATATGACCACAGACTGAACAGTTGACATCATGAGGAAAGATGTCACTTCGAGGATTAGGCCTCAGATATGAGTCAATCACGAGCATTGACAACTAGAGGTCAGTGACTTAAACATTCCTGTCACGGTTGGTTCAAACTAGGTGGCATGGCTTTTCAACCAGTTGATCCTGTTCAAGCTAGATTGAACTGGCTTCTTTCAAGTAAAATCAACCATCTGATGAAATCTAAATCTAACCTGGCTAGCCTAAATGAGTCCCGGCAAGGCTAACCCGCTTTAAATTAGTTTGAGCCAGTCACAACCTGTTTGAATCAAGACATAAAAGTAGCAAGACTTTGATTCAGCAAGAACCCGTTTCATCTGGTGTAAATCATTCACAACCAGTTTGAACCAGCCAGAACCAGTTCAATCCCATGGAAATGCAGAGATCTAGAATCTTCACCATGATTGCCACATCACCTGAAATCATGAGTAAAACAGGACAACAGGGACACTTGATGTGTGTTCATGCCATGGTGCCCCCAGCCCATAGAACCACAGCCAGCCACCCCAAAGCCACAGCATCACTATGGAAACCCAGAACCAGGTATTTCCAGCAAGTCGGAATGAGTTAGTTTATCCAATTTGAGTTGGTTTATCCAATTTCAACTGGTCAAAATTTGTCCCTTACCCATGAACCATTCCCTTTTTCATGCCTTCTCTCACACAGTCCCAAACTGCAGCCTAGTGTGGTAATGAGAAAGCAGGACAAGTAGAAGGTGGTAAGGGAGAGTCCTGCATCTGTCCACTGAAGAAAAAAGACTCCTTGACTCTTGTGTTCAGGACTGTGCTGTGTTTTAGGAGGGAAGGAAAAATAGCAATTGAGGAATCCAGCCAGCGGGTGTATGGGGCATGCCAGCGGAGAGTGGTGTCAGCTACTAAGTCCCACAGGAGTGCAGGGAGTTCTCCAGAAGTGAGACTCCATCTGAGGGAGGAGGGAAGAGGGACCAACAACCCAGAGAGGAGTTTGCAGAGGAGAGGTGGCTGGCCCCGGCCTCTTACCTGCGCTGATTCCTGTGATAGTCACATGTCCAGGCTCCTCTGTGTGGTGAATATTGAACAGGGAATATTTCCATTGCTTCCCATAATGCTGTATGAGCATCCCCGGGTCCCCTGTCATTGCTTCATCAAGCAGCTCCGTGTGAATGCCCCCAGGTTCCCTCTCATTGCTTCCTCATTAAGCAGCTCTCCATTGCACCTGCTCTGGGGCCCTCATGTGTCTCTCGCTGCTCTTTCCATGGCTACAGGCTTGGAGGAAGCACTTCTCTCCCCGGCTGCCCCTTCCCTTACCTCCCCACAGTACATGCAGTAAGCCTGTGCTGCAACTTTTGATGTTACTGCCAACATCTGAGGAATTCAAATGTATAAACCAGGGGTAGCTTGTGACTGTCTCAAAGGTGGCTATTGTTACAACATTGATAGTCTGATCCAGTGTCAAGATAACTGACAGGACCTAACATCAAGATAACTGACAGTCCTTCCATGTGCCAGAGACCCACTCTGCCACTTCATCTGGGGCACAGAGACCTCATCTGTGTCTCAGGGGCCTGCTTCTGTGAGGCCCCTGCTTCTGTGAGGCGCCCCCCTTCTGAAGGGGGCCTGGGAGAGGCCCCCTTCTCCTTAAATCAGCCTTTCCCAGGATAATGGGTAGGAGGAAGGTCCAGTTCTTTGAAGGGAATTCTCTCCCTACTGGCCCTGTAGCTCCTAACAGGACGACTCCATGAAAACATAGTAGCAGTGTGACTGTGTATCTTCTGGGTCTCTAAATAAGGCTATGGGTAGAACATCACCAGGTTGCTGTTACAATGTCCATCCCAGCTGGGCAAGTTAGGCAACTTTGTCCATGTGACAAAAATACCTAAGATAAACAGCTGAAAGGAAGAAAGGCTTGTTTGGGCTTGTGTCACTTGGCCACATTGCTTTGGGCCTGTGGTGGCACAGGACATCATGGCAGGAACATGTGGCAGAGGAGGTTGCTCATCTCGTGGTGGCCAGGAAAAAGAGAGAGAGGAAGGGGCTGGGATCCCACTACCTGCTTCAGGGCCACGCCCCCAATGACCTAACTTCCTTCCAGTAGGCCCAACCTCCTAAAGGTTCCGCCACCTCCTGAGAGTGCCACAGAGAGCCAGGCGTGGTGGCGCATGCTTGTAATCCCAGTACTTTGGGAGGCGGAGACCGGAGGATCCGGGTTCG